>JABUQX010099151.1:0-29380 GCA_015478945.1 Trachelipus rathkii
AAGAGATAGCAACGCCTTACGACTATAATCCTAATATTCGAGATCCTAACGGGTCATTAACATATAATAAGGACACATATTGTAAATAATTTGACAAATATTTTTTACAAACTCAGCACGCACCGAAGCAGCACCGGTTGCCGGAATCCGGATCCAGAAATCCGAATCCGCGATCCGATTCATACCTTCTCATTCCTCTCTATACCATCTCCAGATTTCAGCCTTCTACGATCAATTTTTAATTTTTAGGGGGCAGCCTCCCCCTCCGGAGGGGCGCAACGGATACGTAACTCGTCTACGATGAAGGTTTACGTCACCACTAGCGGAGGACAAAATTTTAGGACACCGATAACTCTAACCGGGTAGATATGTAATGTGTAAAAAAGTGAAAGTATTTCACGGCTCGATCTCAAGGTTGGGGATCGACGAATCCGGCCTAATACTACAACGATATATCGACTGAATTTTAAGTAATTGTAATGATTTTCTTTCGATTATATTTTTCAATGTAAAAAGTCAACCAGAGCACGTAGAAAGACGATTTAAACATCGATATGGGTTAAAAAACATCGATAAATCGATTGGAGTCATCAAAAATGATCTATCGATCAGTTAAAACCTTCTAGGAACAAAATGCCTATTTAGGGTGATTAAACCCTGAGTTTCAGGTTCAAACCTCCGAATAACGGTCTTCCCAAACGTTAAATTGTCTCAACCGACCTTAAAAAACCCTAACTGACACGTCAAGCTTGAAAACTGGATGTTGCAAAATGTTTGCTTTGTGCAACAGTTGCAACTTCGCGGTTGCATAACTTCCGGATTTCAGCTTGGCTGTCAGTTTACCCCCTATACCTACTGGAATGCCTCAATCATTCCACAATTTAAGTCCGCAATTAGCGGCTACCAAAAAAAACTGTTAAATTGCATCGGAATGCCAAATTTATAGTCCGCTATCACAACTTTTAAAAAAAAATATGATATATATTATACTGTATATATTATATATATATATAATATAGTATATATATATATATAATATAATATATTATATATATATATTATATATATATATTATTATAATATATATATATATATATATATATCATATATATATAATATAATATATATATAAGTATAGATATTATATATATATATATATATAATTAATTATATATGATATAATATAATAAATATATATATAAATATAGCATATAATTTTATAATATATATATAATATAATATAATAGACGAATTTTTACACTTTGACCATCTTTTGTACGTCTTGCAACTACAGCCTGAAAAAAAACTCTTTATCAAGTACAATACCCCTGTTCCCTCCTCCGCGGCTGTGGAAAGATTGTTCAGCTTGGGCTCTGATGTTCTCTAGAGGCCCAAGACGGTCATCGCCTGACTTGATGAGAATTTGGTGTCTTGGATGGAAATATGCACCTCTTTGCATTTGTATGCTGTCAGGGGTGGAGAAGGAGGAAGAAGAGGAATGACACAATGACTAATTAGTAATTACAATTAGGTTATATATAATATATATAATATATAATATATATATTATATATATATATATTATATATATATATATATAATAATATATATAATATATATATATATATTATATATATATATATATATATATATATAATATATATATATTATATATCATATATATATATATATTATATATATATATATATATACCCACATGCACAATCACATCTGAATCAACATTTGTAGAATCAATCTCTCTATCTATCCTATCCACGATATCATTACTCTGGACTTCGATAACTACTCTCATCGTTTCTTTTTATTCTTATTTTGAAAAGTCCTATCTAGGTATCGTATCATAGAGTCTCCAATTACATTTTTGATTATTAATCTGATTGAACATGTGCATTCACTAAGATCGTTTTTTTTTTTTGGTAATGAGCACAGTATTTCTACTATGTAATGAGGAACCTTTTCCTGATTTTTTGGTGAAATTCTGGATAATTATATTCAATAGAGACAAAAATACAAATTCCGCTAGAACTAAAAATAAAAGATACCGTATATGAAAATATATAGCTAATAGTTTTTATATCCTAAAATAAACACAAAATAGAAGAGAGAGATATATATATGTGGGAGTATATAAAAGTTTTTATAACACTCTCTTTGAAAGATACGATCATTGAGATCCGATACCTACAAACAGTGAAAAAAAACTTGAACTTATACCACAACCTACATATAAACTTTTAGAAGGTAATTAGCATAGCTTATTAATATTTTGACTGCAACCATGACATAAATTACTTGCAAAAATAAGATTTTTCTTTTGCTTACAAAGAGTAGTAATGCGATTCCTTACTACTTTTCAGACTCTCTAATCCATTTCAGTTTGAAAATTCGTTCTATACTTAGAGGGATGACCTTGGTATATCGATAAAAATTGGAGAGATGATATTGACAACCCGAAAAAGCCTTAAATTTGCAATAGTTTGTTCCATGCAGTTCTTAAAATCGGAACATTATTTTTACAGTGGGATGCAACAAATTATTGTTTTTTTGCCCGTGTCATATGTAAACAAAGAAGCGGGTAAAGTAGGTCCTCGCCGCTTTGAAGGGAGTTGATGAATATTTTGTGGGAGCATCTCGGTATTTTTGAAAGTTTTAAAATGTCTACGATAATCATTGGAAATAATTTATATTTTTACAACTTTATGGATTAGTATTGTGCCTTGATTGAGTAATGTAACTTAAAGTATGGAATTATACAAGGAGTTTTCTAATTTGAAGATCGATGAGCACCTCTTCAGGGATGTCAAATTTTATATTACTGGTTCTATACCGGATTGGGTTAGTTAACCTTTTGTTTGACAAAAATTTGAATATTTAAATAGAATAAAATTATATGATATTTTTGTTGTTCCATATAGGCACTTTCATTTTATTTATACTTGAAATTATAGATAAAATATGTAACTATAGGTCTAAATGCATTATATATATATATATATATATATTATATATATATATATATAATATTATATATTATATATATATATCTATAATATAATATATATATATATAATATATATATATATATATATGAAACCTAATATAGTGTGGAATATCACATTTGGTAATTAGGGTTTTGGTTATACCCTAGTTTCTTAAATTCACTTCTCATACTATAAAGATGAAATATAGATACTTAGAATGAAATATAGATACTTAAAGATAATTGTTTTCATTGGAGCAGTTATTCCGAAATATCATTTCTTAATCAATAAAATATCAAGACTGGAAAAAGAGTAAATGGTAATAGTAGAGCAGAGGGGTGTCATCCCTGATTTTTATGATAATCACAGGATATATTATAAAAAAAATAATCATGAAGAATAGTGAAAACGAAAATAGGCTGCATCTTTAAGAAAAAAAAAGTTATAGCCTCTCAAAGTTTTAAAAAATCTTATAAGATTTTCTTATATATAAAACTAAAAAATCTTTTTTAAAATCACAGGATATGCTCTAAAAAAATAATAATGAAGCTTAAAAAAATGAAAATGATTTAAGTCTTTAGGAAAAAAAATTACAGCCCCTCAAAGTTTAAAATTTTCCCATAGGCTTTCTTATAAAAAAATTAGTGGGCCTCTTGCTCGTTTTAGGGCCATCCTAGTTCAGGTTATGATAAAACCTAAGATTTGTTAATTCTACATAGATTTTTTCTGTGTATACCTAACAAAACTTATTATAACCTGAACTAGAAGGCATGAAATGATCCCTAACCTTGATGGATCAAAAATGAAAATTCTATGGGATTTTTAACAACTTTGATAGGCTGTAACTTTTTTTCCTAAAGAGATCGCCAATTTTGTTTTCACTATCTTTATTATTATTTTTTTAGAGTAAATATTATATATATATATATATATATATATATAATAAATATATATATATATACTATTATATATATATATATTAATATACTATAATATATGCTAATATATATATATATAATATATATTATATTATATATAATATATATATATAGTATATATATTATATATATATATATATATATATATATATATATATATATCCAGTGATTTTTATAAAAATCGGGGATGACACCCCTCTGCTCTACTATTACTGATTAAATAAATTTTATCTTTAAATTATTTAAAAAATCATATACCAGTAGCATGAATTTTCGTTATTTTATCGACGCCGTCATCGCCACCCTCGCCCTAGCTTTTCAAATTTAATTGTCTAAAATTGAACTGGTAATAGTAACAGTACAGAGGGGCTTCACCCCTGGTTTTTATAAAAATCACAGGATATAGCCTACTCTGAAAAATAATAATGAAAAATTTAAAAAAATCAAACATGTGGTCTTATTAGGAAAAAAAAGTTAAACAGTAACCTCTCAAAGTTATTAAAATTCCCATAAGATTTTCTTAAAAATTTTTTTTTTATAATCATAGGATATATATATATATATACTATATATATAATTATATATATATATATATATTATATATATATATATATATAATAATATATATATATATATAGTATATATATATATATTTGAATCAGTGTATTTTTTCTGAAAAATTTTCTAAGTTCAAAAAAATTTCTTAAGCTCAGAAAATAAGTTAAGTCAAGTTTTTTAAGAAAATTCTTAGTGGCAAGCTTCTGGAATTATGCCAGAAGTTTGCCACTAAACAATTTTTAAAAAACTTAACTTTTGTGAACTTAGAAATTTTTTTCAGAAAATATACACTGATTCAAATATAGAATAACTCTCTCTCTTCTCTCTCTTCTCTCGTCTCTCTCTCTCAATATATATATAATATATATATTTATATATATATATATATACTTGTACAATCATGCTTTCACTTCCTATATTATATATATATATATATATATATATATATATATATATATATATATATATATATATATACGCATATATAGCTATATAGTGTGTGTTTAGACTGTGTGGTGATAGGTTGTGCTTAACTAGAGCTCCGATGGCTTGAGTAGTGTTTTTAATGTTTTAGTTATTTTGCCTCTAAGTGTATTTATACATTGAATGCTATTCTGTTTTAATTGTTTTAAACTTTTATGGATTTAATATTTGAAGAATTTGATCATCCTTTTAAAAGATAAGATATCCGTTTTAATTTTTAATTTTTAAACTTTTTATGTTATGTTAGAATAAAAAATGGTTAGTTTTTAGGATTGTGTAATACGTAGTTTAGATAGTCCTAGGGTATATATTTTTCTTAGTCTTTTTTAACTTTAGTTTTTTGTTTTCGTATTTTTATTTTTTTTTTTATTTTTAAACAGGTTTTCAAAACTAACTAAAATAAAGAAATTTCATTTTAATTTATAAATAATGTAATATATTGAATAATTTTAACTTTTTTTTTTTTTTTTTTTTTTTGTAAATTTGTGAGGGTGTATGAGTGGGTGAGGGTTTTAAACTTATTTAAATTTTTCATATTTATAATATATTTATTATAATACGTTTTATCGTTTAACATTTACATTTTTTTTAGTTATGTTAGATAGCAATAGTCATAGTTTTTAGGATTGTGTAATACGTAGTTTAGATAGTACTAGGGTATATTTTTTCTTAAGTCTTTTTTCACTTATCTTAGATTTTTATAAGCCTTAAAAAATGTTTTAAACACAAATTTTAAAATTACCATGTACTGTGCTTTAATTTTACAGATTTCTATGAAATAATGTTATGATTAAATATGGTACCTGTATATATATCATGCATATACTTATTTATGTTTTCCCACAATACACTGCTGATATTATAAATATTGATTTGCAATAAAATTAATGCGTTCTGTACAAAGATAGGGCATGTAATAGACCTCTGACTAATAACCACAATCATTTGATGTAAATGGAAAAACAAATATTTTTATATCAATATTTTTTTTGGTAAAGACTTATTTCTCCAAAATGAATTATGGTGCATTTGAAAGCTCTCAAGTTGCTCTTTTCAGAAATAGTAAAAGCAAAAAAATCAAAGATGGACCAGTTGAGATTTAGGCTCTCAAACATACCCCAAAAATCACCTCCAAAAAATTTTTTTTAATAATTGTAAGAGAGGTGAATTTGAACTAAGCATACTTCAAGGCATAATATTTCTATTTTTACATGATTATATATTTTAATATCACAAGTTTGGTGTAATTCTCTGCTACCATCTGAAAAATAATTATCAACCAGAAAGTTTGAATTTTGTCACTAGCAAAAATTTTTCACGAAGTTTTGTGGTCACTATAAGCTCATAAAGAAATTATTGACTTTACAGTTACATATTGAGTTTGCTGGAAAATTGTCTCAACTGAATGAGTTTTTCAGGATCCATACGCTTTCAAATTTTTTAGAAATCAAGGTCAAATTTTCCAAAAAGTTGATATGCGAGCTTCTGAGTGAAAATTTTGACTACCTTTGCTTTAAGGAAGTTTAGAAAATGGTATCAAAAACAGATATGGACAGTCAAATTTGCACAGTCTTCATCCAAAGGCTTAAAGAACATCACTGTAATATTCTCATCAAATTTGATTGGTAAGCGGGACAATTTTCCAAACTAGTACACTTGACATGGATATTACTCATATTCAAGCTTTTAACTGTTCAGCCTCCAGCATGAATATACACAGCTACCACAAACATTTCAACCCCAGTTTCTCACTAGAAATAGACACTTTTATTAAACAAAGAAACTACCTCAGACAAAATAGACCGTTATCTCAGACCAGTTATGTCAAATCGTAGACCTTAATAAAAGAATAAATAATCAAATCAACTTAACTCAGAATATGAAGCTAGCACAGTATACCAAATCACTAAATCAAATACCTGACACAAAAAAAATATTCTGCAACCAGTAAAAAAAAATTACACTTCACACATCCAACTTCACAAAGCCATTCTGTAAAATAAATAAAATTCTTACCTCAAAAATACAATTGATAGCAATATTCTTGGCACACTATTCAAAAATTAATCACAAACTAATAAACTCTACTATAATTACAAGTCTTAAAAAGGTTGAAAACTAATCATGAAAACCCCATTCTCCCATTCACTCCTATTGAAGTTATCAGGATCGTATTATTAAAAACCTTTAAAACTTGTAAGCGTAAGCCCCTACCATAATCCAATATCCACCTCAAACACCTAGGAACAATGCTATGGTATATTAACGTTTCAGGCCAAACCAACACTCTACTCCTTTAGAAACATGCATTCAAATAATACGTAACGCTATAATAAAACGAAACAAAATCACTTCAATAATGCAGGCTTCGTATAGACCTATAATGTCATTTCTCTATACGCTTATCCAAATACTTGAAAAATTAATCGCAATAGATTTCCCCCTGTAATTTCTTGTATCGGATTCAAAAAAAGCAATCTACTACCAATCAGAATCCTATTTAAACTTAACACATTTCACAGGTTTTTAAAAACATCTCCTCTCCCTTAAACATACCTTCTAAATAACAATTGACATCAAACGAGGCAATTTGATACATGTCCTGCATATCACCATTTTAATAGAGAAATCTTAACACATATACCAGTCAAAGACAAAATTATCAATATCCTATTCTGATCTCACAGTACCCAGAGTCATCAAGGTGACACTACTCTCCAGCAATGTCAAATTTAGTCGCATGCAGGAAGCATTCTTTCACGTACGCTCTATAACTTGTTTTTATGCTGACCTTTATCTAACTACCCTTCTATGAAAATTAATAGTCTTAACAGCTGATGATCATTCAATCATAGCTCAAATCCTTCATAAACATTAAAACATAGACAGTAACGCAATCGCCACATGGCACTGTTGAACTGCCTAGCATCTAGAGCTACAACATGCCATAGCAAAACGCTACACAGCTTCCCTAGGGCTTATCATATCAGTACCTAAGTTTTAAACCCTACTAAGTACTACAATCCAAACTATTGCTAAGGTACATGGTTACCACCTATAAGCTTTAATAATTTGTCATAATACAACATGCAGTATTGCCTTAATATATAACCCGCAAATTGGCTTAGTTAAAATATACTAAATGATACCAAAACTCTTCCTAAATTCTAATATAATTCCTCTTTAAATGTTGCAAGTGAGTTCACACTCAACAACCTCCTGCAGCAAGCCATTCAAAAAAACATTAACACCTATTACTAAAGAACTGTTTTCTTACACAACGATTTCATGCCTTTTTTCTTATCATACACTTGTCCCCATCTGTGGTTACTATAAAGAAATTTAATAGCTCTCAGTATTGTCAATAGATGTAAGTATTTTGTAGACTGCATATGTCGCCTTTAAGTTAATCACTATTCTACAAAAAACTTTCATAACTCTTCAGCTCTCTTCATAGCTTTTACCCTCAAACCTAGAAATCATTCTTGTTGCTCTCTGTGCATCTCTCTAACATTCTATGTCTTTATTAAATTATACGGGGCCAACTTGTGCACAATTCTTATTACTGGCCAACATAGCTATTATACAGTTTACTTATAACTTCTTGCTTGTAAACAACATTGGGAATTATTATACTAGCATCTCCTTACTTTATTCTTGCTTCCAAATACTGATTAGCTACTTTCAAATTACTGCTTACAACAACACCTAAATCTTTTTCTTGTCCACAGATCAAGCCAAACCCCATTCATATTGTAGTTTAAAACTTTTAACTCTAAATGAAGAACATTGCACTTTTTACTATTAAAATTCCATTTGCCACTTATCTGCTTCACGCCAAAAAGTTTTATCATCATTTAATCTTTATGTATCCCATCATTATTCCTTACTGGAGGTAGCCACTTGGTTCATCTGCAAAACTTAGGAACCTAACATTTAATATCTGTTGCTAACATTATATATATATATATATATATATATATATATATATTAATATAATATATATATATAATATATATATATATATTATATATATATATTATATTATATATATATATATATATATTATATATATATATATATATAATATATATATATATTATATATTATATATATATATATATATATTATTACTATATATATATATTTAAGGAACAATAGTGACCCCAGCACTGACTTTTGAAACAACTCTCATCTTTTCCAATGATAACATTGTCATTTAGTGGTACACCTGCCCTTCTATCCCCAACCACTTTTTAATCAACATGTACGACTCCACCTATGCCTAGGTTGTGAAAAAAAACGTTTTTTTTTAATTTGTTTTTTTTTTTTTAAAAAAACACGTTTTTTTTAAAACAAAATATTTTTTTTTTTTTTTTTTTTTAAAGATTACTTTTTTTATGTATAATTAAGATGTTTTAAATTATTACAGATATTAACCATCCCTTCCTAGGCTAATATTGCTATTAATACGGATTTATATATATGTATATATACCGTATATATATATATATATTATTATATTATATATATATATATATATATAATATATATATATGTATATATTATATTGATCAAAAAAAGGATGGTATAACAGTGGTTTTGGGGTGTCAGGGAGAAAATGAAGAATGATAGAAGGTGATTGGATTTTCTGTGAGGGGAGAGGTATGTGTGTAAGTACAATAGTTTTCTTTTAAACCAATGAGTATCCATAAGTATAGCTAGAGGTTGGTGTAGGTAGAAATGGGTAATGAAGTGAAAAGTATGATAATGGATTTTGTGTTGGTGAAGAAGGAAGTGTTGAAGTATGTATTCAATGTTAAATCAGTGAGGGTTTAGGAAGGGATATCGGATCATTATGTTGTTCTATGTAAATTAAGTTGTGGGGACTTGGATGGAGAGGAAGGTGATACGGAAGGAAATGTTGGTAAGAATTAAGAGTGAGAAGTTAGTGAACAAGGTAATAAGATACTAAGTATGTAAGAACGCTCACAAGTAAATCAGTTGAATGTGAACAAGTTGAAATGAATAAATCTGAAAGCAAATGAAGGAAGCAATTGTTAGCAGTGCATAAGAAGTTATGTGGGTGTGCTAAATAGGAAGTAAGAAATGATAACAGTGAGTAGTAGAATGAAGAGGTGTGCAAGCGTTTAAAAGTAAAAAAAGTGTGGTTGAATGTAAAAGCAAATGATGAATTTTCAAAAGAAAGATGCTTTTAATTATATAAGGGTAGGAAAAAAGGATGCTAAAAGATGCATACGTAAGAGAAAAGAAGAGGTAATGAACGTTTGGAGGAGGATGAATGGGGACTTTAGACGGGAATAGGAAGCTCTTCTGGAAGGAAAAGCGAAAAGGTTAAGAATTAGAATAAGAGGAAACCTGCTTAGAATAATGAATAGGGATGGTGTTTATTTTGTAACTGATGAAAATGGATGTGAGTGAGTGTGGAAAGAAACTTTGAAAATTTGTAATAATATTAGGAAGTAATATGATGAGGTGATATGACTGGTGTGTGGGTTTGCATGGACAAGGAAGAATGGGCTTTTTTGGGAGATAAGTTATTAGAAAGAGGTGGAAATGGGTGAGCAGTGAGAAAGTTGAAGAATGGTAATCTGCAAGGTAATACGGATGAAATATGTGAATGATTAATAACGGAGGCAAAGCTGGTGATTGATTGATTTGAAGTTGTTGTAATAAGCGTTTATGGAGGTATATGTTCGGAGGGTTGAGGAGAGCAAGTTTATAGTAACTTTATATAAGGGTAAGCCTTATATAAGGGAACTGTAGAAATTATAGGGTATTTAGTTTATTGAGTGTTGTAGGGACGATATATGGTGTGTTGGTCGAAAGAGTGCGCCAGTGACTGAAGACTGATTGTGAAGACAAGGTGCGTTAGAATAGTGAGGATGGTGTGATTAAACTCTTACATTGAAGCAAATGAATAGAGAAAATGAGAGAGGAAGAATAAATTGTATTAGGTTTTATGTTTGCCACAGGGGTATGATAGGGTTAAGAGGGAAGGTCTATATAGTGTTGGTGATAGCCTTCTGAATGGAATTAAAAGTAATGTATGACGATAGTGAAGCGCGTGTGTAAGAATAAATGGTGTCAAAAGTGATTGTTTAGTATTAATAGCGGGTGAGGCAGGGTTGTGTTAGTCTCACTTGGTTTTCAATTTGTTTATGGATGGGGGTTATGAAAGAATTTTAAAGGTGGGTGTGACAGGAAATGGTGTTAGAATGAATGGAGATGAGTGAGGGTGCCCTACCCTATTATATGGCGGATGATTTGGTTTTGTGTGCGAATCTGAAGAGTTTGAGAGGTTGGTAAGGGAGATTTGGCAGCGGTGGTGTAACAATAGGAGCTGGTTTGAAAGTACAACGTAGATAAGAGTTAGGTTATGGGTTGTGAGTTGAGGACAGACTCATTAGTGGAAGTTATGTAGATGGTTGAGGCAGCTGGAACCAAGTGGTCTGAGTTAAATATTAGGGTTATGTTGGATGAGAAGGGAACGGATGATGCAGAGATTAGTAGGAAAGTTGTGATGGCAGGAAGGTGGCTGGTGCAACTAAATCGTTGGTTGAATGTAAGGGACTAAGTCTTTAGTGCGCTAAAGCTTACATGACGGTATGTTGTTAGTGTGTTTCATTGTATAGTAGTGAAACTATGGTCTGGAATAAGAAGTATCGATCTAAAGTTCAATGTGTTCAGAAGTATAGATCTAAAGGGGCATGCTAGGTGTGAGAAGGATTGATTAAATGAGGAATGAACGTATAGAGAGTGTGTGGCTGTGAAGAAAGGGGGTAAATGAGAGACTAAATGAAAGTAAAATGTTGAGATGGTTTGGTCATGTGGAAAGGATGAATGATAGTCCGTTACTTTAGCAGAAATATAGTGGCGAGTGTGGTTTGAAAACCGACCGGTGTCTGGGGAGATCGAAGAAAAAGTGGATTGAGTCAGTAAACGAATGTCTGAAGGAGAGAAATGTGCGTTTGGCAGAATGCACAGAGGCCAGAATAAAGGTGCATAATAAGAGGAATGACGGGGTTTTGTGAGGGCGTATGGTTATGGCCCACCTGGGTCAGGGATGAACCCTACACTGACGATTAACCATAGTGAGGGTCCGTCGCAGTCCCGTGAAGCTATAGGGTGATTTTCCTGACTGCGACCAGTCCTTACTAATTAATGGAACAGAGGCTGGGTTTTCTTTTTGACTTTTTGTCATATTCTTCTACTGCCTTTTCTTTTCTGATGCTTGTTTCGCACACCTAACCACCAGTCTTGGGGAGAAAAAGGTAGTTGAATAATATATAATTATATTAATAACATATATATATATATATATATAATAATATATATATTATATATATATATATATATATTATTTATATATATATTTATATATATATATATATATATATATAAATATATATATATATATATATATATATTATATATATAATTATTATATACATAAATAATAGATAATAATAATAATAAAATTATAATAATAAGTAAATAATAATAATAATATAAATAATAATACATAATAATAATAATAATATAATAATAATAATAATATAATAATATAATAATAAAATATATAATAATAAATAATAATAATATATAATATAATAATAATAATAATCAATATAATCAATAATAATAATAATATATAATAATAATAATAATAATAATAATAATAATAATAATACATATAATAAATAATAATAAATAATAATAATAATAATAATAATAATAATAATAATAATAATAATAATATCATGTGAAATGTAATAATTATATGCCCTAGAGCACTAATAAAACTTTATTAAGTACTAAACTCTACTTTATATATTGTGTTATATCACCTCTTTTTTAGGTTTTTTTTACCAATTACATTGTAAAATACCCTAAAAAGACTTTATATATTTGAAAAATAAGTAATTTAAAAAAAAAAACAAAAAAAAAAGAAAAATTTTAGCCTTTGGTCTTTTTTTTAAAAAAAACTTTTTTTTTTTTAAAAAAACGAACGTTTTTTTTTTAATCCCAACCCTACCTATGCCACATTGTGATAACTTTTGCATCATCCTTAAGTGGGGAACCTTATCAAAATCTTTGCTGAAGTCTAAATATATGTTATCAACTGGATCTCCTCAGTCAGTGCAGTCAGTAATGTATTCTATAAATTCTAAAAGGTTTGTCTGACATGATGGACATAGCATTTAGAGAACTGCAACAATATATAATTGAACTGGAGCAGTGGCTAACAACAAACAAAATGACTTCATCACTCAAAAATTCACTGTTACCTACTCACCCCAGACAGAAAGGAATTTATCATCCACTCAGTAATTTTCCTATCAAACAACAGACTTCCTCTCAATAAACAGCCCTCCGTATAAAAGGTTATTTTCCGTAATAAATTTATTCTCTGTTCATTCGTTTTGAGTCAAGCACCACTGATTGAGAGCTCTGCAGCTTGTGTTGTTGGGGTACCATATGTAATACTGCAATTTTTTCTGCCCCCATCTAACAGCACCTGTAAGAGTTGATGTTTAAGTGATGTTTAAATGATAATAAGTTTTAATATTTTGTGTTTAATTTTCAGATTGTGTTTTATTTTGTAACAGGCAAGCAAAGAAATTTCACATTCACTGATTTTATGACCCATTTGATAACAAGGAGTGAAATCCGAGACAAAAAATGAAGTTGAAATTGTAAAAAGATCTTTATGAGCGACTATTGTGACTCACCAATTGTTTACATTAATTCTGCCAATGTCAAAAACATTACCGTATCCTTTCGGTAGTAAAATTTTCAATATTTTTGGTATTTAAATATGTATATTATTTTCTTGCATACTATACAGCTCGCACTACATCCATTGTTTATAAGAATTGCCATCCTTTCTAAGTTTCTGCTTTAAATCGTTTACTTTTAGTAACTCTTCAATAACTGTTCGCCAATCCATCCCATACATGTCAATCTTAGTTCTTTCTTGGCCAGTTCCCCCCCCCCCATAATTTCTGAGGCTTATCATTTTTCTAGTTAATTGCTTTCTCATGTGTCTAAAACCACGCCTAAATCCACATAAAGTGTTTGCTACACATGGCCATTAAAATGAATCTTTTCTTCGAAGCTATGTATATATGAGCAAACCGTATTAATTGTTAATAAATTGGATTTTTTTGTTTGTAACAGCATTTTTAGTTTCATAATTTGGTAAATTTTTTATCTTAGTTTTTCTATTTTACTAGTTTTAAAATACTAGGCCTGTAGTTCTTGCTAACTTACTTGATATGTAAAATTTTAGTCAATTTTTTATAGATATTCTGGTTTGCTTGTGAATTCAGCATTAGGGCTGACAATGGCCAATGATTATATTTTCATATGTAAATATTCAAAATGTGTTAAGGTTTGAACCACAGTCGTCCTAGTCTTTCAGGGGCACTTTGGGTGGACAGTGAAAAGTTCTTAGATGTGATTTAGGACTATTTAAAGAAAAACTCTAAAGCTTCATTCATGTTTTTTTAATTTAAACAGATAGTAATTAAGTTTCCTTAATTTGAAATAATAGCGGTTGAAGCGTTCTAAGAAAGACTCCAAACCAAATCTCAGTGGGTGTAAAGCAACTGTTTCCAACATTGACATTCAAGATCAAGAGCATTTGGGGATTGATTAATTATTATGGAGGAAAATGCACCCTTAGATTTTTGATCATACTTGTACACATCTAATTATTGGGGAAAACCAGAAGGAAGTAATGTATTCTCCCAGAATATTAATATTATCCTAAGTTAATGATTTTATTTATCTTTCTTGAAACTTCCTTGATCTTTTGAATTTGGTAAAAGAGCACTTTACAGTAGATAACATAAACAGTTGTTATTCGATTTAACTAGATTTGATTTGTTTAGAGTACATTTAAATTTCATTTAATATGTAAATTACAAATATCAGACTTTTTTCTCCATTTTGAATGATTAAATAAATTTCAAAGGTTTTATAAGTTAAATATTTAATTAATTCTAGTCTTGTCTGTAATGTGATTATAAATTTTCTTTTTCTTGTTGGTTTTTTTAATTTTTTTAATGATGTAATGTTGTTATAATTTGGAGAATACATAATTTATTTAGTAATAATGTTTAAAATTTCAAGTCATTAAAATAACTTAGCAAGGTTAATTTTTTTAATGTTTAATAATAAATTTGCTATAGGTATCTTATATTTTGATATATTTCTAGAATTTAAGAACTTTATCTCTCTATTGAATTCAGATAAATTAACAGACTTTCAAGATAAACTACAATTGTTGTAACCTGATTGGGTAACAGACTCCATAGCTGCTGGTCTGAGAAAAGAACGAAGCCGATGTAATCACACCCCAGACTATTAAAATCGTCACCTTCACCTTCTCAGATTCTAAAATAAAAACCTCAAAAACAATAAACATTCAAAAGTTACAAAAACTCTTGCCAATGGATTTCCCCACTGACGCCTGAGGAAACTTTTAACTAAAAAGTTGAAGATGTTCTAAAAACATCACCTTCAAAATTAGTTGACAAAAATTCTATTTTTGATTCACTCGTGTTTAGTGATGGAGAAGATGATAATGAAACAGAAAGGAAATCGTTGTTAGAACAGTTGAAAAATTCTCAACCTTGGAAAAAATCTCCCACTCCACCTCCAAGTGCTATATTACCTCCTCTCGATGATATAAAAAGTGTTACATCAGTATATGATCAGACCCTTATACCATCTCCAAAACCTTCAACACAAGCTAATACAGATAGTCAGTCAAACAATCGACAAACATCTACCAGTGTCTCTGCTTCAGCAGGAGATAACACAGCTGAAAATATACCTTCCACTTCTGATGCTACTGTTCTTTCTTATTCATCTAAAAGTTTGTCTACTTCAAATACATCAAGTGCTAAAGTTGTTTCACAGCCTGAGCCTACTACATTATCTACAGTAATATCTTCAGGTCTTCCTGTTACTACCAATACATCTTTTCCAAATACTCTAAGAAGTACAAGCGAAATTGATATTTCTTTTATATCTAAGCATTTATCTCAGGTAACATCAATGGCAGGGACAACACAGTCTCACCAAGCATGCGGAACATCTTTGGCACCTCTAACTACCTCTACATCTTCCTTTTCAATATCTGGTACTTCAAATCCATTTTCAGAAATAACTAAATCAGAGGTGCAGATAAAATCTGTGCCAAAATCTTTAACTCAAGTACAGTCTTCACAAAACAAATCTCAGTCATCAAACATTTTACACTCTTCTTTACCTTCAGTATCTTGTGCAAAACCAAGTATAACCGTTTCTCATGGTTTACTATCGCATCGACAGTTTATTCTAGTAAAGGGAACTTGAGTCAGCACAGTGACGGAGAATATTCGAGAGAGGGGAACATGAGTTAGCACAGATGAGAATATTCCAAGGAAGGGAAGTTGATTTAGCAAAGTGGAAGTGAATATTCAAGTCAAGGGAACTGGCGTTAGCACAGTGTAGAAGAATATTCTTGGGAATTGAACTTGAATTAACACAGTGAATGAGAAATATTCTAGGGAAGGAATTGATGTGTTAGCACAGTAAAGGAATGATATTCTAGGGAAGTTAACCTGTGTTAGCATAGTGAAGGAGTATATTCTAGGGGAAGGAAACTTTGTTAGCATAGTTAAGAATTAAATTCGTAGAAGCTAATTTGAGTTAGCACCAGGGAAAGGAGAATATTCTAAGAGGAAGATGGAAACTTAAGTTCTGCCAGCGAGGCAAAAGACCTTGCTTGACTAGTCAAACAAATCCTCAAAAAAAACTAAATTCTACTTTTGCCGTTGGCCAGCAGCACATATTTGGCTTATAAATGTGAATTTGGAGACTTCATAACTTTCTTCAGACTCATACTCATTTTTTCTAATAATATTGTTTTTTAAGTTTGTCTTTTTCTTTTTTTAAGAATCATTTTAAACATGTCACATAACAGTCATATCATGACAAACATCGACCGACAACGCTCGGCTATAACATGCTGCACGCTCAAGAACAGTTTATATTACTTTGTGGTAAAAATATTAATTTGAATTCTCAATATTGTTTTACCATTGAAATTAATAAATATATCATTTCCTACCGATATAGTGAAGGAAATTAAACTCACGCATTTATATATATATATAAATAATATATAATAATATATTATATATATATACCTAATATATAGATTAATATATATATATAATATATATATATATATAATAATATTATATATATATATATATATATATATATATATCATCTATAAGTATATATAAATATATATCAGTACTAAATATACGTACATAATATATCGAGTGTCAACGGTATATATATATTATTATATAATATATATAATATATATTATATATTGCGGTAGTAGGATAACAAGAAACAAACAATTAGCAATTTCAGCCAATATGGTCGATTAATGATAATAGATTTTTTTATAAAACATTTACTTTAAAAGCGGTGAGTGGGTCCTGATGGTGTATATATAGGTTATATAGGGGTAGTAGAAATACGTAGGAAATAGTATAGGGGTATAGCTATTATAGTAAGGCTTTAAAAGAATACGAATGCTTTAAAAGAATACGAATGCTTTAAAAGAATACGAATGCTATCACGAGACACTTTTTGTTTTTTTTTTTTCCTTAAAGTAGCGTTGAAGCCGCTTAGATTCAATCTTCGACCCAGTAGTATGGTCTGAAGTCATATTCCATGAATGTTAGATAGAAAAACCAATATAGTACACTAATAAATTGAAAGGAATCATATTAATCAAGAAAAGTAAGATGAGATATAAATAATTAAACATCAATAGAAATTAAATACACGCATAAATAATAATAAGTAAAAGCACTAATTAGAATAAATAATAAAATAATAATAATGGAATAATGAGAATAATGAGTAAATGACGAATAATAAATAAAATAATAATAATAAATTTATATAGATTTAATGAATAGACAGAGCACGCTATTAAGAGACGTCATTGAAAGGAATTTTACTAAGAATATTTTTTGCACGAAATTTCATAAGAGGATAACTTGTGAAATGTGATTATAAGGATTGAAGAAACCTCTTATTATGGAATGTGATTTGATATATATAAGTTAGATGATTATTCAAGTATGAAAATTCCCGTGATTCGATTATTATAGGAACCACATATTATTAAATTACATATAAGTCCAGTACGAGAAGTTAAGAGAGAAAGAGAATAATTATATATTTTATTATTATTATCATTTATGTTATTATTTTGTTTTTATAGAGATAAATATAATATATAATATACTACCTACTTAGAGAAGTATATATAGAGTATTATATATAGAGATAGATATATAATAGTATAGTATGCATAGTAGGTATACTATATTGAGACCCGAGTGTCATAAGAGAAGTCCTAGAATTATGCTACCTATTATCTAATAGGTGATAGAAGATATAGAAAACAGCCGATAGATATAATGTAAATATGAAGGTTATACTAATTTGAAAGAAAGGTCATAATATTATCCTACTCGACACATATTATAGGTAGTATAATCAAGTAAATCACTCCACAACTTTTTGCTTTGTGGACGCAAATCAGACAATATAAAGATGTAGTAGGATCACGCTCGTTATATGACGAGATACCAAAACGCCCTATATATATATATATCATATATATATATATATTAATATATTGATTACATATATTTAGTATGAAACCAACGTATCATCATACTTAAATCATATGGACCTGAGGTGTTATTATGTCAAAGCTTGATAGATGAATCGTAGAAGCGCATTCCGACACGTCTTAGCGACGTCTAGCGGGCAAACACCACTCTTTCTCGTCACAAGAGACGATCCACGACAGAGGTTATGTAAGCACTGCTATACAGGTCCCTGAAACTTAGCGGCTAATTCATATTGATCTCATAATGATGTGTTGACAGCACGAAACGGTAAAATTTCATAGTGCCTGCAGTATAGGAATACACAAAGTGAGTAAATGAGTAGAGCCACGGAGATAGGAAGTAAAGTGGCACCTCCTTCAATCTATAGAAGAGCAGGCGCAGCGAAAGAACCTGTCTGGAGCAGCGCCCAGACGTTTATGGGATGGACGCCCCTTTGTAAGAGAGGGACACTTTCCAACGCCGGGAGATCTGACATGTGGCGTTAAGCCAAGTCGGAGAGGCATTAGTGCCCGGAGAAGCATCGAAATGAGTTCATCCAAGTCATAAGAACTACGATAACTAAGAAGCATGAGCGTGTAACGTGCGTAGAGCACTGGTCCAGCGTTCTGTGTCAAGAGAGCTCTTCTTCTTCGCGAGCTTAATGAGTAATACATAAGGGACGATAGCAGCGATTGATATCACAACTCAGTATTAATGCTGAACCGAGAGACTACCCGCGACCCAGCAATTAGTAGAAAGAAGGAAACAGGGCATGTTCACCTGTATGTCACTCGCTATAATATCATCTGCGTTAGTAACAGTGTTCAGAAAATTTCATGTTTATTCCGGAGTTGCAGATTCTATACTGAGAGATAAAATTAGAGTCAGAATCTGAGTAGTCAATCGAGGAAAGTACAATGAGAACGAGTATCCTGTTTGATAGATGATGAAGCTCGTTTGTGTTATGCAATTGATCGATTTACGCGGCACGTCGCGACCTTTCGCAAAAGTATCACGCCAGCCGCGTGGTCTACTACTCTAATGCTTTACTGACATTGCCTCGCAGGAGTTCTGCTTCTCCGAGAATCACTGACAACAAGCATATACGAATGAAAATTCAGTGCAGGTAATTCAGAACAAAAACACATATAATATTGATGATGTCGACGCATTACTATGGAAAGAAGATAGGCATCGAAAACTTTCTCAGCCAAAGCAATCTTAAGCGAAGATATCGAGGACCTGTAGCTTATATGAAAGGTCACGGGAGTATACATATTTCTTATCCGTTCCAAGGAGGGCCTGTACCGAAGTACATGAAACCCTACGTACACCGGCTACACAATTAGAGGGCGTGTCTCGTGACTGAAAACCTAATATATGTGCCGGAAATAAGGCAATATAGCGCAGAGATACTGCAGAGAACAAAGGTACGAGAAGGAAGAGAGAGAAAGGACAAGAAGGATGAAAGCCATGGAATAAAGAAGGACACAGACATGCAAGGAAGGAATCTGCCACACTCAGAGGTCTAGTGGAGTAGTGATGAAGTTGACACTCATCTATAGTTCATGAAGCAACCTTGAATCATGCTGGCTACTCGGCAGAGCAACTGACAGGGTGCCCCGGTGCCGCAGATTAAAATAGAGTTAAGAATAATTTCATTCTAGAGTGTATAAGTATGATTCAATATAGGTGATAGGTATCTATATGCAGGAACTGAGTCGTGAGAGAGTGATGTAGTAAATGAATGTGAGATCCTGTAAATCAGAGTCCTCCCCGAAAGTTAATGGTCTTCTCACGAGGAGCCATCCGACAGAAAGCAAAACAATTACAAAGAAACATAAATACATATAAATAAATAAAGTAAAAATTTCTTATTTCTTTTTATGTAATATAGAACTTCACAAAATTGTCCAACCCGTTGTATTAAACATTACCCAATTAAAATCAGTTAAACCACAAATAAGGATAACAGTCAAAAGTCCGAGCCCATCATCACAAACAGAACTATGCACGTTGATCTACAGAGTATCCACTGAGTACGAAGATAAGGAATACACAGTCCTTGCATCTAATGCAATCCACTTATTGTAATCTAATTTTGTAATTAATAAGGACAACTACTCTGATATGCTCAGAGAGAGGAAGAGGTAATCATTTGGAATAAACTATAACAATAGAAGAAGATACAAGTTCTTGGAGTAACCTACCTAACGAAAACCATCAATACTAAGAATATGTAAAAAAGGAGGTAAAAAACAAATAGTTTTTCCCATTTCACAAGAGCCTTTTAGGAGTACATTCAGCATTCACTGAACTATAAAAGAAATATGAACCCAACAAATACGAGCGCACAAAACATTCGCAGACAACCCCACGTTAATTGACACACTATGAAGACGAATAACTCTGTTACACTTAAGCTAGTGTTACTTCCGCCAAAACCGCTTTTCGAACATCATCTTAGCTGAAACAACAAGTAAAAGTGGTGCTACTCCCCAACTATAAACATCCTGAAAAACTGCTCTCTAAGCTCCCCACCTTTGGACAAAAGCAAAAATTCAGTCCCGTCAAAGCATATTAACCGTATAGACCTTACACTGCGCCCGCAGACAAATGCATACCGGGAGTAAGACTCATGTTTAGCACAAAGATAACATTAAGGTCAATCAAGCGAAGGCAAAAGATAGAGAATGTAAAACAGTAAAATACAACTACCTGATCTATACTGAAACATAGAATCATAACTCTTAACACAATTACACTATATATAAGGTATCCAACAATCTAATGTACAAGCATAAAGATGACAATAGATACTGTTAAACAATAGAAATTAAATGATACAGAATAATCCCTATGACCATGCGAGACTACCAAAACACAACTATCCGTTTTCACATCATCTGCAGAGGTGAAACTTACAAGCCTAAACTGCTAATATATGAAAGCAATGATCACACAATGCTTCAAAGATTACAAACCACACAGTATTCAAGGTACCGTTAAACAGATACACTGCAGTTAGTGCAAAGATAATCGGAAATTTAAAGACCTCAATTATCCGCTATACTTCTATCCTCAATAGAGTCATGACCTCGACTCCTCTTATTACTCCGAAGTTAGTGTATTCGGTGGAGAGTAACACAGTATAAGCAACTGACGAGCTGAGTAGAACGAGGCTAACAAATCACGATTTAAATAGAAGAACGTTAATGTTTCCCCACTCTACAATGAGGAGAACAGCGCTTACAAATGTGGGCATAAAAAGGAACTAAATAGAAAAAAGATAATATACCACACCCTTCGCCAACGGGACAAGACGCGAATAAAAACAATGTCTAATAACGAGAACATTGTGACAGTATGTTAAAAAGATAGCAAGTGTAACAGAAAGGGAGTTGGGACAAAAGTTTTCAGCACTTATGTAGCACAAACGAAGAGTTGGAGAGTGAGAAGCGTAACAAGACGATACGCACAAGAGACAGTAGAGACTGGTAAGATGTCAACACTTGGTCAAAGGCAAGTGAGACTGAAAACAAGAGAGAGCAAATGTAATGTGTAATCACAATTGCTTAGACATAAAGGAGGAGATATAGTAAACCAGCAAGAATATTTACAATAACCTTATGAGTGTATAGAAGTTAGTAGCGATGGAGGCAAGGAACCAACGAGAGATGATATGAAAAAAAACGTTAGAGACGAGTATTGTAATCCGAGCAAATGTATAAAGAGTGAACAACAATAAGAAGGGAGAGAAATAACCAAGAAACTAAGATAAAGACAATGAATTAAGAGGATAAATGAGATGGATAAGACAAAGGAAAGCAGAATCAAAAAAACATCCCATTAATCACACACAGGATTACAGCAGAGAGAAATATAAATATGCTAAGACTGAGTTGTTAAGAACGTAAAACAGATGATGCCAATCAACATAATTAAAGGAGCAATCTGCGAGGAGAAGGTATCAAGGAAGAAATAGCTTATACATAAACAATGGCTCTTGAGTAGCCAATGACGAGAGAAACGAAATAATGATTCACGAGCTCATATAGCAAGATATCTAATAACGATAAAAGGAAGCGAGAAATGAGATCCACAGCATCTATTGAGCCAATATTTAATTGGTTAACATTAACAGGTATTATATACCTCCAACGGCAATTCAAACCACACCATCAGTCATATCTCACATTAAACCACTTCGGTTACCTTAACCGATATGATACTAAATGATATATATAACCACTATAAATGGAGTAAAATAATAATAAACCTAAAAGTATTTAATAATGAGTTACTATAATGTAGAACGAGAACTTTAATCCATGAGCATTAAAATATGAGAGTTTGAATCCGCTACTGTAAGGGTATATGAGAAATAAAACATGTTAATCCAGCACGTATTACTGTAATTAAAGCAATATAAATTAGTTTGGAAAATAAGAGTTAAAACAAGTTTTATATTTTATTAATACATTATATATTATTACATTATGAATAATAAAGAGCGTATTAATATAAAAATATACATTAAAAACAATATAAATTTTAATAATTTTAATAAATAATGAATATAATGTATATTTCTAATATCATATTAGAAGATAAAAAATATTCTCCAATATAACTTTAGAGTTAACGTATTTACTTAATATATATCTTACCGTATCGTGACAAAGCGACTCTACCACATCACCCTATTATGCTAGCTATAGTGAAAATATAAAATTGCCTTCAGCTCGATGTATCTAACGAGTACCTATTACTCATTTTTCCTAGTGAGACATAATTACTGTGAGATTCGAAGCAGATCGACCTACGCTACTACCAATAGAAATCATTAGGAGTGAAGAAAAGTTATAGAGACGAACTATTCCCAATTAGTTTCTTATTGATAGTTATGAATTGTGTCATTCTTCTGTTCAGAATAATATATACTTGGCGAGTTCATTCTGTAATAAGAAACCCTGATGTGTGATGCAATGGAGAAATTTACCCAACATATATTTCTAGAGAGAGTTAAATTGTCAAATAAATAAATTATAAATAAAAAAGCAACGCGGATGTGTATAGAATATTTCATCGTCAATTAAAGTCCATGAGCAAGATGAATAGGTTAAGATGCTTATTTATCATACACATCATTCGTATTAAAAATGGAGGTGACTCAGCTTTCTATTTGTGTTTTATTTTAAGCCCTTACTACGCAAAAAATGTATGGGAGAGGAATATGATTTCAGTAGAATCGAAAGCTAGTTGAACAGACATTAAACACTATAATATCAAAATGCATTGCTTCTAGGAGAAAGGTCACTTACACAACTCTATTTAGAGGTATAGATTTCGTCTTTTTTTAGGTAGTGTGTTGTCACTCATCAACCTGAAGAGGAATCTAAATACAATTTAATTAACTATACTAAGTTTGTTTACTTTACAAAAGAAGAGAAACACACAACGAATTTAAATTTTTACGCAATTATGTTTGAAAATGTGAGCCAGTGTGAGTTATAGAGCTAGAATAAAAAGTAATTAATATATCTTTATCACATTACACAGTCGTACATACATCTGATTATTGGATAACACGAAAAAGCACTTAATATACATACTACATGAGTCACAGCCACACATCAAATCAAGTTATTATCACTCACACAGACTAATGAAGAAGCAGTGAAAGTTATACTAGGTGTGCCAGAAAATTGAGCTAAATGGAAAATGTATATTTTTATTTTTGTAAAGGTTCATATAATTTAATACAAAATTCGTTATTAAATATGTCATAAATAACATTAGTAATATATATATAATAGAGATTTAAAAGTATATGAATTATAATGTATGAATAATAGATTAATAACCTAACCTATATAAAACTAAGTTTATAATATATCATGAAATATAGTTTATAATAAAAATACGTGAATAAAATAGGTTAGAATAATAAATATAAATCTTATACGACAAAATGAATTAATAATTACCAACTAGATATATTAAAATAGATAATGCTATAGATATAGTAGGTATAAGAATAAATACGTAATATGATCCGAAATGAGAGACGTTAGAGAGATAAAAAAAAAAAGGATATATCTAAGGAAGGAAGACGAGACTCAACAGAGGAGTAGAAGAGAGGAGATAGCAAGAGGAAGTAGAATTCACGCCAATCTCTACCGGAGTAGCAAAACGTGACTGGATAGATAGTCGCAAATCAATAAGAGATAAACGCTAAAAATTAGCCGGTATACGTAATGAAATCTATATATTAGAAGATATTTAGTTTAACCATAATTTCTCTCTTACATCAGGAAAGATAAATAACAGGAATATAAATATTCATATGATAATTAATATATATATAACCATATAGAAATAATAATTAATTACAGAACCTATCCATATTAGTTAAATATATGAAGTAATTTTATCATATCAGTATTCTCTATGAATCAATAAATCATACCCTAGATAGAATATGAGTTATATTACAAGTGAGAGATAAGATAGTAATATATAGTTCCTAATAAACCTAATATAAAGTAACTATGATATAATACTAATATAGTATATATAGAATAGTTACTCCTAGATACATAAGATATAATCCCGTATATAATAAATGTAATATATATATAATATATTATGTAATATTATAAAATATAGTATTAGATAGAGAGTATATATATATAAAATATAATAAGATAGTATATTAATATAGAGATATTATAATATATATAATAATATATATATATATAGATAATATACTATATATTAGAAATATTATATATATATATATATGATTATTTAGAATTTAGAGAAAAGTACTATAGTAAACAGACTCACTTCAAAATAATGTTATCAAAAGTCAAATTTTTATTCCGAATAATTTAAGTTTGTACGACATATGGTCAAGCCAACGTATATAACAGAAATTTCAAAATTTCAAAATATAAGTTAAAATTTTAAAATTCTTGTAGGTGGTGATTGTTGAATGAGAGTATGATGACGTAACATATTATGAATAATGTGCATGGCGGTTTGAAGGCACGGGGATGCAAGAATATCACGATTACCAAAAGTGTCCCTATGAAAAGGACACAAGGACCACTGATGAGAGACTCAGCAATTAACCGAGAGACAGATTGAAAAGATTTTGCAGATGAGATCTTGATCCACAAATGCACTTCCCATCAGCGTGGATCACAATCAACCAACCAGTTCTTATATTGTATATAATCACTGAACAAGAAACGAAAACAAACCAAATGAAACAAAACAAAATGGATTCAGATAACCAATACAATTCACTTAGACAAATTGGAAAAACTTAAATAAAAAAAAAAGTATAGTAGTTCTTTCAGATAATAGTAGTATATACAAATACCCAACTATAAATGATATATACTGATACTAATAATCATAAATAATGCCTATAATAAACTATAATATGATACTGTTAATCATATAACAAAATATTATATGTTATTATTCAAATACGTATAAGAATATAATATTAGTATGATTTTAAAGAGCGAAAAAGCTATATATATATATATAATATACTAACTATATATATATAATATATATATGATATAAATACTATATATATCGAAGTAGGTAGGGCAAGGTTTTATGTACCGATGCAAACCATAAGGCAAACTAACGCGAAAACCGATCGAAAACAAGAATTAAGGGATGAGCAGATTGGTGAGTTAATTACCGTGTAATTTCTCCCATTTTATCGACGTTCGAAAGGAAAGGAAGCTTTTTTATAGAAAATAATAAACAAATATAAGTAAATAATTAAATAATTAATATAATTATTAAATAATTAATTTTAAAAAAAAAAAAAAAAAAACAAACAAAAAAAACATAATGCATGAAAATTTGAATTTCATAATAATGCTCACAAATGGATGCTTATATTTAGAAAGAGAGAATAAATATCTCTATATAAAAGTAAATCTAAAGAATAAAACATTCATACACATAAAAATATTAATAATATAAAAAAACAAATAAAAAATAATTTCAAACAAACAAGAGTTAAATGATGCTGTTATGAAACTGAAATGAAATGACCTAATTAAATTGAAATGCACAAAATCTAAATACAAAAAGACGAAATAAAAGACATAAGATTATTTAAATCAACGAAGTCTTTATGGATAATAGTATAATAACATTTTTTTTTCATGCAAACTAAATTATATTACATATAGATAATATAATGCTATTCACTATATTATTTCTGATGTAATAATCAGTAATTTCTTACATAGTTTAGTATTATACGATAAAAATACTTATTAACATAATACTGAATAATTAACGTAATTAAATTAGTATAAATATATATATATAAATTATCCAAATTAATCTATATAATATTAATATAATATATATAATATACATTAATATACATTATAACTGTATAATCTTAGATCTATTTAAATATATAATAAAATACTCAAATATCTATGAACTAATAAAATATATAGATTAGTACTTTAAGGAGAAAGGTCTGATGGTGATATGATAGTGATATTATATATATTATATCAATAGTAAGTTAAATATAATATATATAAGAGCTAAACGAAGACAAGAGTAACTACGTACCAACATTATCTAATATTATATATATATATATTATATAATATAATTATAACGTATATGTCCCCACCAAGCTTTGTACCGCACCGCATTTAGCACCACACCGCTAAGCGCACCGCACAGCACTGACAGCACCCACACTCTCAAACTTAGTAACGGTATAGAGTTATGCTTACCATGAGGTAAGTACATCCTGTTCAAATTGTGGAACTACCCCCAACCAGGGACGCGCCAAAAACAACCAGCACTTAAGCCACGAAGGTTAACGAAGAAAACCTCGTCGTAGACGATGTAAACGTTGGGCCATGCTAAGCACATCTCAAAGAACCGGCCGGGGGGGGGTGCGGGCCCCCTAAATAATAAATATAGAACTTGAAATCGAAAATAGAATGGTTGAAAGTTTGGCGAGTACTACGATAATAGAGGAGCGAAAAGATGAGAGTAAAGTAGACACGAATACCGGTAAATTCGGATCCAGGCACCGGCTTCCGGGACTGGCTCCCGGCTGCCTAAAGGATAGCAATGAGTTAAAGTAAATATGAATTGGTTATAATAATAAAACACAGAATTGCGACAGAGGGTATTATACAAAAATATAGTTGTTCCAAGACGTATAAGTCACTAGAAATTTCGCAATATGTATGGTTGAAAAGAACCCGCTAGCGAGAAGAGTTCCGACAAGCTGGCCCCCGGTCTGTACGTAAGTGCGCCCAGCCCAGGCGCCAATCACCGGCGCCCCTGAAACCGGCTGCGGCGCGCGCGCCCGCAAATGGCGCAGATTCTCGGGACGCGGAAACCAAACCCAGGAAACTGCAAACGTGTCTCAGAATTAAATCTTTAATAAAAATTCTTAAATTTGTTTAGCTTTACGACGTGACGCTTTTGTCTTTCAACTTAATTTTTTAATTTTCACTAGAAAATTTATTAATAATTCTATATTCCAAGTTTCTTGATGTTCCCTTTAAGATTTTTGCTATTTAACTAAACCCACCCTGTCTAAACTTTTATGCCTTATCTCTGTTCTATAATCGTAAAAATTTATACGTTTTAACCCCGATTACAATTTCCTACATCTAGAATAAAACCTCGAGTTTAAAGATTCAAATTACTAAAACCTTCTCCTAACATCTCTACCCACTCAAAAGTCCAAAGTCTAAGTGAGTATTTTCTTATTGATCTACAATTGAATCTTAATATGATCTTATTGCATTCAGTGAGGCGTGCCCGTTATTTTATGGTATACTAAAATTGTTAATGGATATTACATTACCCTTAATAATACACGGATTACCAATCAGTTTAAATCAGTAATCAAACTAGCCCCTCAACTAGACAAACCCTCCCCTAACCCCATAAACTGGATTGATCTACCTTGAATCGATGGATGAAATCTAGGATCTAATTGTGTCATATTTGATCTATTGATGTCTAATTACATATATTTATCATAAGCATAAACAAAATATAAAAATTCTTCCACGTGCGCAGCTGGTTCTATAGAATGTCAGGCTTTTTAATTGGTACAGTTGTCGCTGAAATAGTATTATGATATGTTGAAAATGCCTAGCTCGATTAGTTGAGAATGTTGAAATTGTTGTGTTAATTGTTAGTTGTGCCTCCTTGTCTGTATGTTGTTGTTCGTTGTTTCTGTGGGTGTTGTTCAAAGTATATGCCAAAACTGCTATTCCCAACCGAATTAATATCGAAAATAAATTTATATAATGCCAAAAAATAAGCAAAACAACCAGTAAAATTCCCTCTACAAATTTTTAAAATTGAATGCCCCCTAATTTATACCCAATAAACAATTTAACAGTGTCAAATTATATATTATTGCGTTTCGATGATAAACTAAACAAAAATATTATCTCATACCCCTAGCGTTAAGGGCATGACAGTAACAAGCATATCCTCATTATAACAAGCAGTAAACATATAATTAATTAGAAAAGTTTCAACTTACCAGTGCTTACAGAATCAAAGGAAGGGATACCGACAAATGCATCCTTAAATAAATTGACCCCTGGCAGTAACTATACACAAACCG
>JABUQX010099152.1:0-30818 GCA_015478945.1 Trachelipus rathkii
CCTCGTCATTTCTTTCCACACAACCACAAGAACACATTTCACAGGTGGGACAGCAGGGTGCGCGGGCACACTGGGGGCTCGGTTTCCACCGTTGCGCTTCCATCTGTGTTTCAGTGCACAGGCTAGTCTGATAATGCGGAAATTTTTGCCGCGCCTTCTCAAAATACATTGTTTTTGCGAGGTATCGATTCGCGGGTCCTCGCCTTTCGGTCCTTCTCGTACAGTTTTATGTCCGTCGTTCTGACATTGCCGATGTAGTAGCTGAGTTTTGTCTCATTGATGATTTCTTCATGTTGGTTGACTTTATTTTTCTTTTCCGCGTTCTTCGAAGTTTGTAGTATGATGTATGAATCTTTCCGGGCTGTTGACGGCCGTGTTTCTATTTTCTTCGACGGCCATCCTGTCTCTTTTTGTTTTTGTTTTTGGCCTCTTTAGTGAGTGCTATGCTATTGGAGGCATGTTGCCCTTGGTGCCATACTATGATAATGTTGTAGTTGTGCTAGCCAACCCAACTACCAATATCACTTAGTTGCCTTTCTACGACACGCAGGTACTACGATCTCGGCAATCTTTTTTTCTCCCCCACACATCCACACGATAGGATATACGAGGGAGGGATGTCTGTAAGTTGTTTGTCTAGAATGAGGGGTGTGGAATATAAGTTAATGTGTAATATCATATGTGGACTAAAAGATGGTGTCTGAGGAAAGTGTAGATATGAAACGCAGAACATGAAAGGCCGAACCCATTAGGCCACGGAAATGTCATATCATACCATAATCAAAATGGTATGATTATATAATTATATATATATAAAATTAATATATATATAATATATAATATATATATATATTATATGTATAGTATATTACTATATAATATTATATATATATATATATATATATAATATATATTATAGAATATACGTATAATATATATATACTATATATTATATATAGTATATATATATATATATTAATATATATATATAATATATATATATATATTATATATATATATATATATATTATATATATACTATATTATATATTATATATATATTGAGTTTTAATATTATCCAACAATGTTAAATATTTTTAATTAATCGCAGAAAATTGGCGATGACGATGATGATTGAAAAAAAATATGCGATTTTCGCTGATTGACGATTAATCGTCCCATTCACTAATAATATCTATATTATATATATATATATATATATATATATATATATATATATATATATATATATATATATATATATATATATATATATATATATATAATATATATACAATATATATATAATATATATATTATATATATATATATTATATATATATATTTATATATATATATATATAATTACTATATATATATATATATATATATATATATCTATATAATAATATATATATATATATAATATAAATATATATACATATATATATATACTATATATATAAATAATATATAATAATATATAATATATATATATATATATATATATATATATATATATAATATATATATATATATTTATATATATAATATATATATTAGTATATATATATATATATATATATCATAATATATATATATATATATATATATATATATATATATTTAAATAGATGTTACAACAAGAACAAGTCTTCTTTATTCATGTGTGCCTGAATCTAAAAATTTTCCATATGAAGTTATTCCTTTGGCTGTATCATGTGCTGCTTTTACGGTAAGACATCATACAAGTTATAAATATCTTTTGTTAGTTTTGAAAATGTAAATTACTTACTTCTCATATGTATGCAATAAATACTTTTGTTTTCTACTTTTAAATTCAAAGTTTATTATTTATTTAATTTGTGAAGACTTCTATAATGGCAAAATTAAATGTTCTTAAAACTTTTACTTTGTGTTGTACATTAATTTGAATGTAACTGCAAGCTAAATTAAGATTTTATTGATGATCATATTGTAGTAGGATTGGTACACGCTCAGGCAACCACCTCGTGAATTTTTTATTCTAATTTCTAAAGTTCTTAGCAAGGTTAGGTAACTTATTTTTAGGTTAGGTTTTGTCCGTCCCTCTATTTGCATTTTTATAGGCTCCTAGTCCTACGGTATGGTTAAATAGGTTAAATGTGGTGTTTCTTAGCTTTAAAACTTTTGATAATTCCCTTTGTTTTATAATTCAAAATAATTTTCTCGGGATTTTTATTCTACTTACAATTTAATTTTATTTAATACAGTATATATTGGCAACTGAGTTAATGACATTCAAGTTCTACTTTACTCTTCATTTATATCAAAGAATATTTAGAACAATTTTACATCAAAACTATAGAACAGTAGAAAATCTATCCTGTTGTTTAATAGAAATTGAAACTTCTGAGGAAAATTTTTCATTCGTCTTTCAATAAATTTAACCCTTTAAGTCCTGAATTATGAAAAAATTGTACGAAAATTATTTCCTTGCAAATTCAAGGTGAATAGGACCCTAATAAAACATTAGAACTGTTTTGAAAAAAAAAAATTACATTTTTTAGTGCCAAAATAAAAACGATCACCGGTGACCGGTCAGGACTTAAGAGTATATTTTAAAATTTTTGGCACTCTAGCAATAATTTGGCTATAATACTGTAAATTACTAACTAAAACATGCAAATTAGGTATAAATAAATAGAATAATGTATAGTTTTTGAATTTTTATATAAAAATAATTTGTACATGTGAAATATGAAAATATAAAATCATTTACATATATATATATATATATAATTTAGAGAAAATATAAAAAAAAATATATATATAATATATATATATATATATATATATATATATATATATATATATATATATATATATATATAATAAAATTATATATATTTTTGCATATATTATATGTATATCATATTATATATATAATATATGTACTTATGTATCTATACTATAGTATTATCTAATATATATTTATATATATATATACTCTTCTTTTTCATATATATAAATATAATAATATACTGTATATATAATTTCTTTTCAAATTAAAAATGTCTATTAATATTATATATACATATATAATATATCTATAATATATATAATATATATATATATATATATATATATATTAATATATTATATATATTATATACTATATATAATATATATATATATATATATATATCACGGTATATATATATAATATAATTACTTATATATATATATATATTATATATATATATATTTATTATATATATATATTATACTATATATAATATATATATCATATATATATATATATATAATATATATTATATATATATATTTATATATATATATCTATATATATATATATATATATATATATATATAAATATAATAGAAGTGGCATAGGTAGAGAGAGGGTAAAACAAGACTAGACTAATGCTTATGATATTGAAAAAAGCACGTGGTATTTTGTTGCCGAGGGAGGAGGCAAAGATGAACTTTGCATTTTTCGCACATGACTGACGTCTTGAGCTTTTTTTGCAAAGTTTGCAAGTTTTCCTTCCCTCTGTAAACACTGGCCAGTGGGAAAGGTTGTCATGCCTGACAGATTGTGTGGGCAGCATAATTCTCTGTTTTTGACTCTGTTTTCTCGTTCTGCATTGCTTCTGGCCGCGGCCCGACTTTCGAAGGTCTTCCTCGCGGGGTGCCACTACTCCTACAATTCATAGCCCATGCGCTATGTCCGTTTTGAAATCGACTAGTGGCATGATGTTCCTTTTGAGAGACCTTTGCTGCACATGGAACCCTCCGGTAATAACAGCCAGGCATTGCAACGCTAGGTCCACAAAATAATAAAGATACGGTGGTACCATTTTCTTGGACTTTGAAGTTTATCCGGTATAGCGCAATGAGCATATCCGCCAGATCAACTCCGGCCCCGCGCCCCCCCGGCGGGCATCGTCGCCACGTGTCGCGTGCGATCGTTGGCGGCCGCCGGCGCCGCGCGCCGGCGGGGGCCGCGGTAGCGGCCGCGCGCCGGCCGCCCGCGGCGCGCCGCGCCGCGCGCGGCGGCCGCCCGGCCCGGCCACGGGTCCCAGCGGGACCCGACGCCCGCGGCGGCGGCGGCCCAGCGCGCGCGCGCCGCCGCCGCCCGGTGCGCCGGCCGGCAGCCCGTGGCGCGGGCCGCGGCCCGGCTCCCAAGCCGCGTGCAGCGTCCGGCCCAAAGTACTTGTTGTATTCCTGTACAACAAATGCCCTCTCGATTAATCACCTATTTGTTTTCCTTTAGCTTCCCCCTGCGCACTATCGGTGGTTCAATACCAGCAATAATTGGAATAATAGGTGTAGCCGACTTGTTAGCATACAAACGTATGGCAAAACAGATCAGTAACCCTATCACCCCAGGCCTCCATAGCTTCACTTCGTCCCAGTCAGATTTTTTTCATCCTTGAATGTGATTCCTTTCATCGATTTGGGCGCACAGTGATGCAAAGAGAATCCCTTCTCCCTCAAACCCTGCAAATCCCATGGACGAGAACCAGTATCACAATATTTGTAACCTCTTTTATTTGGGAACCAGCACAAAGTATACCGTACTTAGAATGTTATATAAATATCACACTTTTCTGTATAATATATGAGCCGTATATATACTATATATATATATATATATAATATATTATATATATATATATAATATATATATATAAAAATAAAAAATAATATAAATAAAATATAATATATAAATATATATATATATAATATTATATAATATATATATATATAGTATATACGTATATAAATACTAACCTCAAAAACCAGAGCTGAATGGAAAATATACAATGATTTTTGGTAATAAATAAAAAAGTTCTGTTCACCAAAAAACACTGTCAATTCAAAGATATATATATATATATATATATATATATATATATATATATATATATATTATATATTATATATATTATATATATATATATATATATATAATATATATTATTATATAATATATATATATATATATATATATAAAAATATTATATATATATTATACTAATAAAATTGTTAAAAAAAAAAAAATAAAAATAATTTGATTTTGACTAAACTAGTAGCCTCGGAGTCCGAAGCGGTCACCCGTGACCGCATGATTTCCAAGTGCGTTTTAGCAGCGATAGGTTTATTTTTACGAAAATATACACATGAATAACATTTTCTTATTACAATTTTTCGCTACATAACAATATGAACAAATACACACATAAAAAAAAACTTTTATAATAACTAAATAAAGAATAAAAATCACTATTTCACGCACAAAAGAAAATTTTGAGGAGATTGCCTCCGACACCCACTTCTCACCATGTCTGAAAGAATACTGACTCAATTTTTGATAGTATGAGATATTATATCAATATAAAATTGATACTTTTAGTAGATTTATAAAAAAAAAAATCGCAAAAAATCGATAAATTTTGTCCAATAATATCAATCACAGAAATGCGGTCACTGGTGACCGCTTAGGGTTAAAGGTTAAATTAGAAACAATGCAGATATTAATAATGTAACCAAGCTAAATACACACTTCCATAAAGAAATTAATTTGGTACATTATATTAAAGACATTTTAACTTTTGATTTGTTTTTTACCTCATATCAGATTTTCAAAGTAGGAGATGATTTAAAAAACTTGAAAGGCAATGTTATAATTACTGGATAATATTTATACTAAACATTTGCAGTTACTTGCATAATAGAACAAAAGAGGGAGCCAGTATTCTATTGTTACCTTTATTCTTTGTTTGAGCTTTGAAAATCATTCACTTCACTTTATCTACCAGATGTAGACTAGGAGTGAGTCTGTCAGGGCAACCAGCATGTAACTCCAATATGTCTTATTGTGGGAAACATTTGGGAGTTTAGAGATCTTTCCCAAAGTTCTGGCCGGGTTCCTATGCTGGTTGTGGAGTTTCATGAGCAAGAACTGCTTTACACCACTAGCTTGCTAGGCCTGTCATGGCAATCCTCCTCTTTTATCATGGCTTGGGACCGGCATGTACAGTAGGGTGGAGTGAAAAAGTTTAGCTCAATTTATTAGCCTATATGCGGAAAAGTTGCTACCTATAAGTGTAGTCATCTGTGTGAAATTTGAACTACCTACAACGTAATCTTTGGCTGCCAATTTGTCTCAGAAACTATAACATTTTAAGATTTATGAATTTTTCATGCAGCTCTTCGCTTGTTTTCTTTGTGAAAACAATCCAGAACTCACAACGTGGAGGTTTCTGCATATCGAGCTCCACCACCCTCTTACTCTTTGTCTTTAAACATTTAGGTTACTTGCCTCATAGAACTTGGAGACATTGACTTTTGGTTTCAAATTTGGGTAATTCAATTCTAGATGCTATTCTTGATCTAATGAATCCATCTCGTGCGTCGTTGCCACACACCAACGCTGATGCTTCAGTAACTAATTTGACGCAGCTCTCTACTGCTTGTGAATGGCACGAAAATCTTAAAATATCAATTTCAGCAGGAACGTCCAAAATTATCACCTTAAGTTCATTATCAGAAATAGATACTGTAAGTGGTGGTTCTGTAAGTTTAACTGAATGCCAGTTAATTAGATCTATATAGTCGTCTGCTTTGAAATTAAATGTAGGAATCTTAAATTCACGAACATTTTTTTCTACTTTAGCTATTTGTCTACATTTTAAAATTCTTTGAAGGCCCAACTCTCATCTGTTTTCAGCTATCAGCCAACATTGCCAGCAGAATATTTTCTGGATGACCAAAATATGCGTTTCTTTGCCATGTTCGATGTATTATATTCTTTAACTCTTTAGGCAGAAATCGAGATTTTTTTATTATGCTGTAAAAGTGTTGACTCCCATGCTGACAAGATGACTGAGTTTTAATATCAAACCATGCACATGCGTATACTCTAATAACATACTCTGTTAAAACTTTCAAGTTCCCCGATGGGTCTTTTGTTGAAACATATAATTTCAAAATTCTATTTGCTGTCGTTCACCAACAGGAATGACTCATTTTTCATGGATCCTTTCGTGACAAGCTTAATGAAGTATTTCCGTTTAAAATTCCAGCAAGCATTTGATAGAGATATCGTTGATCTGTACTAAGTTCATCAAGGCCAACATCAGGCAAAGTTATTTCTATCTTTTCAAAGCTTATTACAGGCATCTTTTCGCAAGATTCTAACATTTTTTCCAATTTCTCCACATTAACCTTTTGTATGTAGCAAAGCAACCGCCTTGCCACATAGGACGTCTCAATACGAAAGCTCAAGTTGTCTTATGATACCATTTTTAGAACCTGTATTAACCTACCATTCTTTGAACCTGTATTAACCACTGTTCCAACACAACCAACAGCTTGCAACTAGAAGCTCAGCATTTTTTCCTCTAAAAAAGTAAAATGGTTGTTTGGGGGTATGAGAGCCGCCAGATATAGGGGTGACATGACCAAGATATATAGATCCTTATTCTGAAAGTAGAACAACATGCTCTTCTGTTACGGTCTTTGTAGCTACCCTTTCATCTTCCTGAACCCGAATTTAAGTCTTGTTTTTTTTCGGCAGTCAAAGTATATCTCATATTCCGACGAAGAGTGTTTTCCCCTCATATTTCCTCAGTAACTTCGGGTTTTTATTCTTTTTCTTCTGATTTTTCTACCATCGACTACTTTAGAAGAATAGTCTTTGGTAATTACTCCCATATCTTTTAAAGCTGCATTTATAAGAATTGCTGCTGCTCTATCAGAAACAACAGTTTTGTCGCAAAGCCTGTGCTACATTTGGAAGCTCAGTTCTCATTTGCGAAGTTGAAGGAGAATCTTGACTTATAATTGTGTTTTTCGTTTCACATGGTTTATATTCAGTATCTTCATATTCATCAGAAAAACTTGAAGAATTCAAAATGTGTCCCATAACAGAAGGAGAAAGTCTATTAGCTGTTTTTTCTTCACTGTCTTGCAATTGAACGTTTTGACTTCTTTCTGCAGCCTTTTCACTTTGTGTTGCAATCTTTTCTCAAGCATTTTGCTTGCTTTACTGTCAATATTTCCAGTTACCATTCTTCGAAATGTCCTTTGATCTGTTAAAAAACTCTTTACTTACAGGTACTTTAATTTTGCAAGCAAAGATTAAAAAGTCCTTGCATTTACATAATGAAATATTGAACAGATTTTTTTCCGCTGATTCTCTAAATGATACAACTTTTTTGAAAGAATTTAGTTTACCTCCTCTTTAAAGCTTCTAATATTAGCAATATTTTTTTTGGTATACTCTATCTATGTAATATTTGCTGATTCGTTACAATCAGGGATTGAATTTTTTTCCATAAACGTTTTGAGGATCTTATATTAATCGCTAACACAGCATCTGCCAAACCCAGGTTGTCTGTTTGTTTTCTCTTAAAAGTTCTTGTCGTATATATAAATAACATGTTATGCTATGAGATATATCTCATAGCGTCCGCATATGCGGTAGAATATTATCTTTAAAGTTTTCAGGCTTCACCAAACACTGGGCACAAGTCGTCTGATCGCGTCCGAGGCATTTCTGTATGCCCTACGTAACACGAAATGATAACTAAATGAAATATACTGAACAAAAATTACACACAAAAAAATACGTGAACCACGTAACGCAAACTAAATGAAATACGCACTAATAATAGAAAGACAACCAACTCCACAGTAGAAAGCATTCGTACTGACGACACCAGCAAGAGAGAAAGCATCAGCCAGCGTCAATACACGTAAGAGAGAGGGAGGGTCTATGCAGGAGCATGCGCACGCGCAGTGCGTACTTGAAAGGCGAGTCTCTCGATTCCCAGCGTCACGTTAAGTGTCAAACTTTTGATTTCTCTGACAGTTTAATTTCAACCACTCATGGTTTCAAATCAGAGCTATTATAATTTATGAATCTGTTTTTGTTAGTTTTGTGACATTATGGGAAATAGCTAAATGTTAAAGTTATTTTGGCAGCCAAAAATTTAGTTTAATTTAGTTGAGATTTCATATTTATTTTAAATAGGCTTTGTAGTCTCCTCAAACTCCTAGACAATTTACATTTGTTATAAACAACTGAAAATATTTTTAAATGAAAAACAGTTCATATTTGCATGAAGAACTTTCTTATATATAATATAATGACAAAGATCATAAGATAAAAAAAATTTAACTACATTCTTCTCAGCCACTATGGGCATGGAATCCCGTCAAATTTTTGCTTTTCTAGAAAGCTGATTAGGCAACTTTTCCACTTATAAGCATTTTAAATTCATGATTTTGATTTTTTCACTCCACCCTAATATACAAGTTTCTAAAAGAGTAAAAATTTGAAGGGATTCCCTGCCCCTAGTGGTTGTAGTTAATATTTTTATCTTATGATCCTTGTCAGTATATTATATATAAGAAAGTTTCTCATGCAAATATGAACTGTTTTTTCATTTAAAAATATTTTCAATTGCTTATTACAAATGTAAGTTGCGTAGGAGTTTGAGGAGAGAAATGTAATAGGTTTTTTAATTTTGCACTTTATTAATCACTTTGTGTATTTCTGATTGTTTTTTTTGTTTTTTTAATTTCAGGACACCAGCTCTACCTGGCAGTATAGCATATTAACCTGGTTATCTGGCCTTATTGATTTCCACGTTATTGATGCTTCTAACAAATATATCCATATATGTTATACTACATTATTTAATTTGTTAGATAGCAACAAAGTTGTGAGTATCATCTTTTAGCCATTTTTTTTTTAAACGGATTTTTTTCTTTCTTGCAGACTTGATTTTATATCTTTTAATGAGTTATTACTACAGCCTGTTTACTTTTCTAAGCTTTTGTAAGTAAGATTAAAGCGCCTGTTACACCTTGTTGTTTTAATCTCTCATTTTATATAGTCTTAATTGTTAGATTATAATTGCTATTATTACTTGTACTCTTTTTAAACTTCTGCTCTTATTATATTTTCAGTGCGATCTGGCTTGTAAGATATTGCTGCGACGTTGCCTCTGAGCTTTTCTATATTATAGAACTATAAATTTTTTATTAAAATAGAAAAAAAAGCTGGTATGATCAAATGCATTTATAGTTATAATAATGTATGAATATATTAATTCATTATTATCTATTATTATTTTAATCTATTATTATTATTATTATTATTATTATTAATTTATTATTATTATTATTATTATTATTATTATTATCTCAGTAAAACGCAAAAACCGTGCACCTTAGATAGACCGTCCCACACTATTTAGGAGGAAGTTATCTTAAGGGATTCTTAACTAATTTTTGCTTTGCTGATATTTTATTACTTGTTCATTACTTTCTCTTCTTACTTCCATTACTTACTTCTTTCTTTCCTTTTGAAAGTGTTACGATTCTGATACATTCTTTTTCATTTGTTACTTCACAGATAGAAATAAGATTTTGTAGTTTTGAAATTCGGGGAATTAATTCAAATATAGTAAATGAATGGATAAGACACTAAGATGTCGATTCTTATCAAAGTGATAGGCAGATCCAATTTATGGCCTTACGATGACAAAACCTTCTTCTTCTTCATCATCTTTTTTATCTTCCCAAGATTGGCGGGAAAAAGTTAAGGTGCGTAGCGTGCATCGGCAAAAGAAAAGCAGTAGAAGAATATGAACAAACGTCGAAAAGAAAGCCCAGCCTTACCCCCCCTCTGTACCATTAATTAGTGAGAATCCGTCCCGCAGTCAAAAAAATCCACCCTAGAGCTTTCATTGGCGAGCGCATGGACCTGCACTAATGGTAGATTTTTCCCGGGGGCGTTCAATGTCAAGGGTTCATTCCTGACCCAGGTGGGCAACACCACGGGCTACCCTCTCACTAAAAAACCTGCCATTCACTCCTGTTATACACTTTCTTCTCGCCTCTACCACAAACTCACGTTTCTCTCCTTCAAACATTCGTTTACTTACTCAATCACTTTTTCTTTGGTCTCCGCCGGTCGGTTCCAACACATCATCGCGCACTATACAATCTCTCAAAAAACCCGACTATCATTCATCTTCCACATGACCAATACATCTCAACATACTCCCATCCTGTATTTAATTTATCGCGATTGGATCGCATCTCAAGAAATCCTTCTATACGTTTCATCTCTCATTTATTATCAATTCTTTCTCATGACCTACACACTCTAAGATTGGTCCCTATCTGAACACATTGAACTTTAGATTCTTACTTTTATTTCAGACCATTTTAATAATCCTACTACTATACAATAACACAGTTACACAGGTAAACCAACATACCCTCATGTAAGACCCTAGCAACTCAAGACTTAGTCCTTTTACATTCACATCTATATATGTTCCTTTCTCATCCACATATACTAAATATTTAAACTCAGACACTTGTTCCAGCTGTCACCATCCTAACATAAACTCACACTGAGTGACTATCCTCACTGCACAACCATAATCTTACCTTATCAAGTGTACTTTAAGCGCTCTCCTTTTACACCCCTGCCAAGTCTCTCTCAATCCTTCTCAAACTTTCGTTCAGATTCGCCAACAAAACCAATCACCCGCATATATAATAGGTAGAAACCCTCCACTCATCTTCCATTCTAACATCCATTCTAACCCCATTTCCCGCCATCCCCACCTCGAATTCTTCATAACCCCATACATATATAAATTAAAACAAGGAGACGTAACACAACCCTGTCTCACTCCGCTATTCAATCCTAAACAAATCACTATTAGACACATTTATTTTACATAACAGCTCCTATCGTCATATACTTTTGATTCCATCCAGAAGCCTACACCAACACCATATTCCTAACACTGCCAATTTGACTTCCTATTACCTATATCGCCTGTTGAATCCATAAAATAAATACAATTTATTCTTCTCCCTCATTTCTCAATCATTTGGTTACATGTAAGATTTGATCCCAATTATCCTCCATCATGCCAACTAAAACGCACCTTGTTCTCACCAATCTTGTCTTCAGTCACTTGACGGCACCTTCGACCAGAATAAGCAATCACCTCTTTACAACTAGAGCCCTCTTAATCCACTAGGCAAAACTAGGCAAATGCCTAGGGTGACCCGATTACAAGCGCTTCCAACGTACCTAAAACAGCTAAAACAAGAACAAGCAAAAAAAAAAAAACAAAAAAAAACTATACTATTTATATATATATATATATATATTATATATAATATATATATATATATATATATATATATATATATATAATAGTATACAATGATATATATATTTTAAATGATATAGTAATATAATATTATATAGTATTAATATTTGTTCATATATATCTTAAATATTTATATATATAATGAAAAATATCTGATTTACTATATTATATATCTTATATATTTACATATATAGGTAATTTAAATATATATATATATATATATATATATATATATATTATATATATATATTATATATATATATATATAATATTATAATATATATATATATATATATATATATATATATATATATATATTATATATATATTATCTATAGTATATTACAGTTGTCCTGCCACCACTCACGGCAAGCTCTATTCAGGAGAGGGTGTTTGCACGCCTCAGAAGTTCCACTTTTAACTCAATGAGCAACAGACCAAGCTTTGAAGTGAGAGATTAATTCAGCAGAAACAAGTAAGATGGAAAGAGAATTCCCACTAACGCGAGGTGGCAGAAAGAAGGCGCACCGAGCGAACTAAGCTGGCAGTTACAATATCCACACAAAACTAGTGCGCAGACACAGCTACCCCAGTGTTTTACGAGGGCGTCGTAAAGGTTGGTGGTACGCGAGTGAACAAGGTTCCCTCGAGGCACGCGAGCACTTGCCGCTACGGTACGAAAAGAGATAAAGCACCAACATAACGCACCGAAATGATAGAGGGTCAAGTGAGTGGAGAGTACGGAACAGTTTATAAGTCTTTTGGCTTTTCGACTCGACCCTGTCCAAAAGCCTGGGTGAAACGAGAGCCCCCCCCCCCCAGATTATGCGAGGCAGTAATCCATACAGGGTGGATGAGGCCCTTGTATAGCTGGAGTAACTGAGAGAGAAAAAAAAGTCTCGCAGTCTAAACAGAACTCGCCAGTCTTTGAGGCCGCCCTAGCAACCCGTTGTGAATGTGAGGTTTCACGAAAAATTTCATGTTAAGGCCAAGCAAGGATGTTTATATTGTCATCTAGGAGAGGCGAGAGAACCGTCGAAAGAGATGGAAAGTTGGAAGATGTTTAGAGAGGGAGATTTGTAGAAGTTGAGTTTTTAAAGAATAAATTTTCACAGTTAAGGGCGACCACCCGAAATACTATCAGATGAGCGAGATAGAATCGGAAGATTAAGACGAGAGGCAATCTAGAAGAAATAGAGGAGCAGGAATTGGAAATGAGTTGAAGAATGTGTTGGATGTGTGCGCCCTTCCAACACTGAGGGAAAGTGTTAGTAATTGAGACAATATAGAATATAGTTGAACGAGGTGGCGGGGGTCAGCACAGAGGCACATTCCCTCAAAATTCGTTTTGGAACGCATCCGGTCACCCGCCTTCCCCTAACGTTCGTAGATTTTCAGGAGCCCATGCCCGATCAAATGTAATCACAGACAAGGCATAAGGACACTGAGAGGAAAAGGAGGAGGGAGGAGGATGCAGAATCGTCCAGGGTTAGTTAGAGGAAATAGGAGACCAAAAGAGATTGACCTTTTCAGTTGGAGAATTAGCAACAGACCGTCAGATCGAATAAGAGGATGGAAGGCAGATTTACAGAAGTTGTTAGAGATGGTTTTGGCCAAGAGGCCAGAAAGATTTTTCAGTAGAACCTAGGAGGTTAGAGCCCTTTCGTTTGATGAAAGCGTGCTTTGCTCGTCGAAGAGTATCCTCTGCCAACGATTTCTAGCTGAATGAAAATTAGCAAGAGTGATAGGAGGAACGAGAATTTTTCCATTCCGATACGCACTGTCTCTAGCCTTGAATGGCAGAGAACAAGCACGATCGAACCATGGATTATGAGGAAAGAAAGATTAGTCGAAGAAGGATGAGCCTGCTCATCCCATCAAGATTACAGTTCCCACCTTATAGGCAGAAACCGAAGCGTTACCAGAGTCAAAACAGTCATTCCGATTATAGTTAGTGTAGAGGCGACGCAAGGAAACCCAATAGAAATAATAACAGTGTCAGAATTAACCTTGCCTATAGGGCAGGTTAAAACTGCTGATGAGAAAGCATTAAAGTTAAGAGAAATAATAACACTGTGGTTAGATTTACTAATAGGAGCGAAGGTGGTGTATTTATAGAGAGAAGGACTAGTGGTGAAACATAGGTCAAGTGTGTTCAAGAATGTGTGTGTGTTCTTTAATTAGTTGCTCAAGGTCGTTGAGAATGCTGAATGAATTGTGGCCTCCTACCCACCTAAATCAGTATGAGAGACCCAACCAATTATTCAGTTTTGTACGCATTGAAATTATCCATATAGAGGTCACAGTATTTAGAGAAGATATAACAGTCTCTTGAGAAGTTGTAAGATATTCATAAAAGGCGTGAAAAATCTGCTTCATTGGGGAATATTAGTAGAAACACAAGAATATTGTGGTAGAAGGCAGAATTTTTTAAGCCACAGAACATCGAAGTTAGGAGATTCGAGATTCTTAGACGTGTTACAAAGTGTTTATGTTTACAGTAGGCACTTACTCCACTCAGATCGGAAATTATGAATAAGTTTATAGTTGACATATAAACGAGTTAAGAGTGAATTCCTAGCCATGCTGGGTCTCAACAGGAGCAAAAGGTGTAGGGTTAGAGTTATGAGAGGTGATGTCCCACGGATGCAGGTTAGTTGCAAGCTCAGGATGTTAGTCAAAGTCGATTGTAAGCCCGCGCCTGTGCAAATCTGCCATCCTACATGCACATACAGCAACAACAAAACAAACAACAGACCAAAAAATCGAACAAACGTGAAATCAGGTTAAATTTATTCACACACTAAAACCTAAATTTAAAACGTAAATGTTAAAAAGTTAAATCGTATTTTCAATAGTAAATATGTAAAATATGAAAAATCATAAAGTTAAAACACTAACGCTCTTTTAAACACCCATAAAAATGCACGAATAAAAAAAAAGTAAGTAAAAAATGATTTAAACATTAAAACCTAATTTAAATTCAAGGCCATTAAATAATATAAAAAACATCAAAGATCTTTTAACACTGTTTGAATAAGGCGATAATTCAGACTTTTATTGTATGGCTCCTTTCTTATGAGATACTGGTGTGATTTTTTATATGGTACCCTGGTGGTTTTATAATATAGGGTATAAGTTACTACCTAAAGGGGTAGGTACCTACATTAATTATATTAGTACCCGTCCTATCACTATAGACATTTATGTCCAGCTATAAGTTTAGCCTCAGTATTGGATTATAAATGTAAGGGTGACTCTACGTATTGGTATATATAGTACGAAAGTAGTATTTATACTTATATATCAATATATAGTATAAGTGTTGGTATATATAGTATATATAGTTAATATTAGTTTCATGAGACCGGTAAGTAGTACTATGTATATATACGTATATTGCTTATAGAGCCGCATTTGTATAATGTACCAGTAGCTATATGAGTAGTGGATTAGTAATTTATACTGGTATATATTTTTAAGATAATCTTGTAGTTAGATTATATAGACGTATATATAGTGTATGGAAATCATAAAGTTATTATTACTACTATATTATATATGAGTATATGTAAATGTATTACTAGGGGGTAACTATATTAGTGTTTTTCAGGTTTTTTATGGAGTATTATTATGTAATAAGCGTCTAAGCTAGTTATGAGATTATAGGGTATAATGTACTACTATTGTGATCCATAGTGTTATAGTTTGAGAATATATTAGTATGAGTGTTACATAGGCTTTATGTATGAAGGTAATAAATAATAACGTTAATGAGTTACGTATTAAGAATCTTGATGGATGTACGAGTAGGTATCGTTATCGGATATGTATAAAAGGTCTTTTTGGTGTATCAGCTAATCGGTTGAGAAATATGGTGATTACTTCTTAACTGTTTGGGTGAAGAATATGTTAGCAAGTTGTCGAGATTTCTCAGTGATCTATGGTAACACAAAAATGCTTGATGTTTTTGTTTGTTTTTTTGTTTTGACTTTCGTATATATAATTTTATCTTAGTTGATATACAGAGTGACTATTCTTACTATTTGTCATGGTTTGTTCCTCAATTCAGTACGATACTTGAGAGTTTTTGCAATATTTAAGTTTTGGAGTTTTTAAGGTTTGTTAATGAAAGTGAGACTTACACTGTAGGTACATTATGACATATTTTTTTAGTTTTTGATAGGTCTATTTACATTATGGGGTAGAGACAGTAATCTTGAAAAAGATTCGTCTTTTACTGTTTGACAAAGGATGGTCTATACTGAAATACATTTTACCTCATAAATATGTGCAGAATGCTTTAATTTATGGTTTTGGTGTGGCCAAAAAACAGATGCTTACTGTTTGAGTTGAATAAGGGTACTTTTGATGGTATCTATTCGGTGTCTTCTGGGCTCTGTTATGAATCGAATTGGCGTTTGTAGGTCAATAAGCCTAAACATATTATTCACCCATCATTGGCACTGATCTCATATGGTTCCTCCGTGGGGTATCTTGGCCTTTCCATTGAATTTCTGAATATGTCTTGATGATTATCTTTCACACCTTGTTTCGGTTCTTGCACTGTTATCCTCCGGCTTTAAAACTCTCTCTTGAAATAAAGTCGCAAATTTGTCGAGTGTTGAAATTAACTTTGCACCTATAATGGGACATGCGGCTACGCCCCATTTTTTTAATAAAGCGAACTGGCAGTGAGCGACGTGTGTTTTTATTAAGCGGAGGCCTATTGTTTTTTTGGTGTGTAGATCTTGGAAAGTCTCTTTACACATTTTCGCGTATAAATTCCTGATTGTCCACATGTTTAGTGAATGCGACACCATTCATCAATTTAGAGATTTATGCACTCATTCTTTTCTCCTTTCGAATGTTCTAAGGATTGTGTATAGGTAGAATCATTTTAACTTTTAAGACATGTTTTTTTCAAATTTTGAAGTCGTCAGTCAATATATCGGTAGAAAAGAAAAGTAGTTAAGACCTGGGCGTCATATAGGTATAGTAGAATATTTTTATGATTTATAACTTATTAGTAGTATTTGGATAATTATTATATACGATATTATTAATATGTAGGTAAATGTATGTACTAAATTCTAATTTGTTAATATATATGTATATACTTATATATATATATATTGGTTAGTAGTTATACTAGTATTTAGTATGATAATGTATATTTAAGTGATATACTTATGATTAGTAAGTGATAAATAATGAGTCTAAGCTGTCGTACACTATATTTTGAAGGTAAACCATGAGCGTTTCTTCTTTTATATGTCATGTTGACTTAGTCAATGACAAAAACCAATTTTTACTTACAGATTAGGGGTGGCTGGAGGTATAAAGGTATGGTGTTTTTCGATTGATGAGGCGAACTGGGGTTCTGGGTGAAAAAGGAATACTCTGGTATGGAAGAGATTTCGCCTGCGCGCTTCTGACATTCATCCATATTTGGTGGATATATGCTGCCATGAAGCTTTGGCAGTCATTACCTAGTTCATAGGAGGTCTTTTCGCCGATAAAATTCTTGGGTTTCGAAAATCACTTTTAAATTTTGGGTGGCTCTTAGACTAATGATCTACCTAGGGTATATTTGCAACTGTTACATTATTATTGAGTTGTGCCAGTGCTTATTCAATCATCAATAGGCATTAGGCCCAGAGTAGAGACTGTACGCTGATCCACTAACTAAATGGTTCCCTTCACAAATGTTTGGTGATAATGTGCTTAGACTAGACATAATATCCAAACACATACAAAATGACATCTGCCAGACGTTTTCGGAGATATGCCTGCTGTGCCATTTAAAGGCAAATGTTCGCATACCATTATTCCGGAAGATTTAGATGGAATGTTACTAAAAGAGTACTTAAGTTTGGTACTTCCTGTCATTATATCATTGCACTAAGAATGTAGTTATGCAATTATACTAATATACTTAGTAGAGGAGGTTACTATATAGGTACTGTGTATGACACTCATTAGGCGTATCTATAAGGGATGAAATAACCCTATACATTATTATAAGATATATATATATCTACAAATATAGTATGGACAATGGGAGAACGAGTCGAGAGTAGAAGGTGGTGGTGACATTCCTTCTATTTATACATATTGGTGTGGCGGAGAGGAAGTACGCTGGATCTCTAAGTTTACCCCGACGTGTGAGCGTACCTGCTCTTACGCGCTAATATCTAGGTATCGACTATGAAGTTAAGAATGAATTTATATGTTGTCTTTATCGGAGTGCAAGTAATGAGGAGATATAAGCGTCCAATGTTGTGAGGTGCTGTGCATTGTTCAATATGATACGTGGTTTTATCTGGATTAGGTCACATAGTCATTCTACCATGCAACATCCACCCTTGACACCTATCATGGGGAATTACGGAGCAGAACTTAGGTTTATCTTCCGTTACGGCAGGAGTTAGATCGTTCAGGACTCGTCGGCCAGTGCTGAACTCTGAGAGTGACTTTCGAGAGGGATTGTGACCTTCTGCATGAAAGTCATATAAGGCATTGATAACAATCTAAAGATTATTAGCCAGCGAAGAAAGGAGAATTAGTAAGAAGGAAGGTTTGTCATTCTCAGAAATATAATATTAGATCTACTGTTGCTACGAAAAGCTTATCTCGATAGATATTAGACACACAGATTAGAGAGCTCTAGTCTGATAGGATTTATACGATAGCTATATATTATCAATATAGTATTTTCAATATGAAATGGATTCAAGTGAGACATTCTCCCGCTCTTAAAAAATGTCTTATATCTATTACATAATATTGATCAGTAATCTTATCTGGAAGTGTAAGCTCTGAACATGTAGATCAATATAGTGACGTAAATAGCACACATGTACCTACCCTACAACTATACTAATAAAAGATTATGAATACTTAAAGAGATATAGTTATAACAACCTCTTGCAGGAGCACGAAAGTATAAAAAGGAAATACGAGGTGATAAAATACTTGTAGACAACGAGCCACTATGACAGCTCTTTAGGATCGAGTGAGTGAGAGTAGGAAACCTGAAACGCTTCCACAAATATTGGCTCAAGTAGACATAAAAATGCAAAAGGAAATTAAGAAAATACCAAAGACTCAACATAGTTAGTGAAGCAATATTAATGAACTTATACTGATTGAACTTGAGGAATGGTTCCAGTTGAAAAAGTAGAGTATTTAAGATGATCATCTACTGTGAAAGGATACGATTCGTAGTGAATAGAAAGTACAGAGATATCTCCTCGCACGCTGACAGATCTGGAAACATACGGATAGCGCAAGGAGTTAGGAATGCAAATCAAAAAAATCGCGTAACCTATAGTCTCGCCACCGAAGAACAGTAGGATCTCACTGAGTGTCTAATCTACAGTCTAATAGAAATATCAAGCAACACGCAAGATTAGAGGATTCCAAGGAAGTGAAATTACCAAGATCCTTGAATGTTATAGAAGAGATATACCCCAAGATATGAAAATCACCATAGATCAGAACGTATGACCTAAGAATAAATATACACTCTAGAAGGAATTTAACATGGATGAAATGTCAAAAAAGGTTTGATCTTTCAGAACTGGTTTGGTTACCCACAAGCGATCTGTTTTGGAATGAGCATTATCGCATATAATGTAATCAAATACACCAATGAATCTGGGTATTTATATCGCATATATTTCTTAATAATTCTGATATTTTGAATCAGTGTAAAATAAGAAAAAGCCTCCACATATCTATTTCTATTTAAGTAAAAAGCTAATACCCGGGGGGGTATTACTTCCAAATAGGGGTTTTCTATATATGGGAGAACAATGATATCAAGTGTGACTATCTACCAGCCAAGATCATTGAAATCACTGTTGATATCAGAAATGATCAAGTTCTACTATCTAAGAAATATACATTATACATGTTATTTACTCTAGAAATGGCATAATTACGTACACCTTAAAATATGTGATAAGTCTAGAGTCACTAACCTTAGAAACCATGGGGGTGAGATATGCTTAATTATCAAGTTCTTCAAAGTGTCGTGATATGTGAAGCACTATATTGTATAATATAAACCTATCCTGTGGACAGTCTGACGATGTTTATTAAATAATTGTTACTTTGTAAATTAAATAAATTAAATAGTTTGCTTAGAAAGAGCACTCAAATAATTAGAGCATCATAAAATATTGTCAATATTTCAAGTAATTATCAACAGCCATAAGAATGATAAGATTGTAAAAATTAAACATAACAGGCGAGATTTATCAAATTAAGTTTACAAAACTCCTACTAGTCATTATAAAAAACATTTCTCTAATGAATAAACAACATTTACCAAAATCAAACTAGTACGAAAATGCAAATTTGGAAACAGCACGATAGGATGCATTGTATCAAATATAGCTCCCTATATATCACTCCCCCAGTAAATCTAAATCCCCCACCGCAATTTTCCACCGAATCAGCTGCGATAGAATGTAACGATCTAGTGAAGATGAGCAAGTGACGCATAGAAACAGCGCGAGGTAAGGATAAAATCAGGACTCTCTAGACAAGCTTATAGAATATTTGTACACAGATTTAGATAATGTTAAAACTCTCCTTTCAAGTTGATTTATACGATATTTAATAATAATTTATATAGACTAATATTTTTTTTTTCTTTAGGCGTTATTTTAGAATAAACGGTATGCTATTACACCTAACGAAAATCAAGTTAAAGGGTTCCTTGTTGATATAATCCAACAACCAAGACGAATCAAATAAAAGGTTTCCTAAGGTTGATATGATTATAAATAAGAAGAGGGAAGTGAAACAAATGGGTTAACTAGTCACTCCTGTTACTTCACAATGCTGTTTATTGCTTGACAAGCATTCGATTTTCTATTACGGAACTATTTGAACGGATAATATATGTATACGTTGTCTCATTAAGTGAAATTTTCTTCTCTATAAGAGATCTGATTTATTTATACAGGAATTGACAATCATTGATTAGATTGGAATTTTGGTCCTCATCTATTCCTTTAGCAGAAATAAACCCCAGGATTCTTCTATAATAAGTATGTACGTGCGGCAATACTTGGTGAAATTAAAACGTGATTAAAGAATGTGTTCTTAGGTTGGTTAACGACACAGTAACATGTCTTTGCCTCAAAGGGCTGTAGAAGTTAACTGTGATTGGGGCATTCCTCTTATCTAGCTAGACTAAGTCATTTCATTTGTCAAGATTCGATGCTTATATATTGATAGAAACGCAAGCAGGTAACCGTTCAACACAAGGTATGGTGCGGGTGAACCTTACACGCAGTTTAATTACTAACGGTATCTATCGAAGAAATCTATCGAAGACATACCTAACCACATAAGGCATGATGATTTACTACAATAGAAAAATCGTAACTTACCTGGTCCATGATACTCCTGCGGATAACACGAACTATGAAGATGTATTTTTCTCGATGTCTTTGTACTAATGTAGAAAGGTCCGGACTCACCATATGAGATAACTATCAAAAATATCCAGGCAAGTTATTGAGTCAATGAATGATTTTACACTATATTCCTCTTATCTCAAACTACAATAAAAAACTGCTACACATATCTCTATATCATAGTGGCTAAATGCAGTTATTCAATATTGACAATAATAATTTATCTAATCATTTTCTGTAAGATATAGTTATTTAAATAGTCAATCTCTTCATATCTTTATTTTATTTCATCATGGTGGTTTTTTTATGTATATTTCCTCAATGTCCGTGGCTGACTAATGGGGAAATACAGTATAGTGACAATTATATATTGAGAAAATATTAAGAAGTAATAAGATAATAAAAAAAACAAATATTAACTATATATAAAATTTAAAATTTGAATACTTGAAGATACAAAGGTATAGGATCACCATCCATAGTATATTATTAGTTGCTTTGATAAAGTTTCTATGTTTGTGCAATCAACTTGTATATTAAGGGGGTTGAGGAAACACGAATAAACACAACCTACCTAAATTAATTTAATAAGATTGACCTGTAAAAATTATGTTATTCTTCCATTATTATATATGGATTATATAATTCGAAATAGTAGACCCTAAAATCTATAGGCAAGAACGGTTCTCTTATGGGTTCACGTGAATATCAATCTTTCGAATTGTGTGTGTTTTTCATACAATCTTGCACTCGAATATATCACGCTCAGGGCTGATGGACACTTTAATTATGATAGTAGAGGATTGAGTAACTTTTTACTCTCCTCCTAAGTATAGTTATTTAATAGTAGAATCATCCGCGTATTAACCATCTCTTCAGTGAACTGTGATACAATATAAGTACTACTGTAACATATATATTGCTATAATTATAGGCTCCTCACCGTGCCACACAAACTGCTTTTTGTTCAATTGAACAAATGAACAGGTTTCGCTCAGGTATATCGAGGATCTGGTATATAAATAAATTATGTTAAACATTAGGAGGCATTTCAGTGATATTTATTGGGCAAGCTGCACACACACTCACTAAAATGCCATATTAGTTTAAATATAGTGATAGTAAAAAGGATTCGTTCTTCAGAAATGTCTCTATAAATAATAATAAATTATTATGCATTTTTGTGTCTGATAAGCACTCATATACTAGACAGTATACTATTTATACCTTATACGTATTTAACCATTTGTGGTTAAATAACTTGAGGAATTCTATTACACAAGACTATTTTGATTTTTAGTTTATAGTTTTAATCTTTAGTCTGCAAGCATACACGAAGAAATCCAGACACACAAAGATCAATTTTACAAGAATCAGGTACACCAGGAGGGTTTTTTCGTCACCTTAGTTAAAGTGTTTGACGAACAGGCACACTAGAAAGCATACATTCAAAAAGCAGCTTCGATAGATGAGAATGTTATTAGAAATAGTTCAGAAGGAAGTTTACTTAAGATATTAAGAAAGATAGGAATAAAGAGTTTTTTTTTTTTTTTCAGGTAATCTTATCAGAACTATGTTACTAATAAGTTTGATTGGCAGTAAATTTAAATTTACGTCTCAGTCAGTAGGGAACGACAAAAGTTTCATTTTCTAATAAACAATTGAAGCAAAGCCAACTTTTATTTCTCCAGGCTTATTTACTTCGTATCAGGAACACTAGTGTGTCATTTTATAACGCCGAGACAAGGTTATAAAGGACTGGTCCTTCTCGATGAACGTACATAGCTCCACTGGAGTCCGACATACATTGGCCGCGAATCATGGATATTTTTCCAACGATTTGCTAACTCTTAATTTCTCCTAATGTTCGAGACGCAAGAGATCACTCCCATCTTTGCATTTGTTCCTTTCTCTCAATGGATCTTTCCTGATTCTTCGAGTCACATCGTGACTGGGGACGGTGTAGACAGTCAAAGTTTACTCTCAGTATATTCAAAGATGTTTTACCGGTTGATGATAAGACTTAGTCGCGCCCGATCGAACATCCTCCTGCCCACCTATCAATGTTAGGAAACAGCGTGGGGTCGCGAAGTTCTTGCACGTGTTCCGCTATACGGCTGGAAGAAACATTTCAGCCGACGGCGGATATTATTTGACGTGTATAGATGAGTGAACGGCTCGTGATTTAGGGTGCTGTATCTCACCATTATAGCACTTGGGCTGCAGTTGCTTCTCTGCGCAGTCGACTGGAGAGAACTTTCCTTCTGCGCGTCGAAAAGTTGTGTTTTTATATTCTTGCCATTTCTTCGGTTCACTCGGGGAGGGGCATGGGTGCGAGGGAGAGCAACGCGTCTCCGACAGATCTAGGAAATCTTCTCACGATATGTAGGGTCTTGGCAGCGAGTATATTTAGTCTTAGGGGTTCTCTGTTATCTCTAATAATTAATGAGTTTATGGAGCTCGGTGGCCTCAATGTCAACTGTATATCAATATTGACTTTCTATACCTAGAAACTTGCTTCTGTCAGAGGTTAGAGACGTCTCATCGAGCAACGTGTCATGCCTTGTTGGCAAAACTATCATAGGTATTAACCGATCTCTACATACCATTTAGTTTAACCTTGCAAGGAGAACACAAGCTATGAGTGCGGGTGGGGTTATTTGGGTGTGGCTGAATAATAATCATGTGTAGTTATTCAGTTGAGTTTGATACATTGAGCACCTTGATGTCTCGTAAAAACTATGGGAGTAGATTTTCAGTTATTTCAATGCAGAGATATGAAAACCTCCCAGTGTTGTCTACGAGCAAAAACTAGCAATGTCGATAGAGAGTGAGCTTTAGTAGGGCATCAGAATTGTTAGTTAATATGATCTCGATAAAAATCTAAGAAGATCCTGGCATATTCCGTCTACGGAGGATTTAATACTATGCAACCTGAGATAGAATATTGCTCATGATTTCTGTCCTCGAGAAAGAAATCGCGAATATCAAGAGTGCAAACACTATTGGGAATTAATACTGTAGAGGCGCCTTAGAGCAAAACAACGGAAGAGCTTATAAACTTTTTTGTTGAAAACAGTCTGGGCTCATTTGTCGCGTAGAGGACTTTCGGAAGAAATAATCTGAGTAGATTATTAATCATAATCACAGGACTCTCTATATAATCATTGGCTTTGGGGTCACAGAAAATCAAGCAGTATGCTATATATCATTTTAGAGTTAAGATAAATCTTTTGTTAAAAGGTTCGGATATGGATCCACTTTCGAAAAGGAGATTTAAAGAATTGAAATAATATGGTTTAAAGAGATAACCGACCTCAAAAAAATCCATGGCGTTCCTAGCCTTGCAGGCGAATCAATCGAGATATTAGATGAACATATAGAGGTTGCAAGACGTCGGAAGTGGACTCACTGTACCTTTATTATATTTTGTCTCAAACGTAATTAATTTAGTAATTCATGATCAAAGTGTTAGCATTGTAGTGGAATATCAGGAGGATCATAATATGCACTGCTCTCTATAATCACACTATAGAACTCTTTCATCAAGTCACGAGTATATGAAAAAATAGCTCATCACTAAGTATTTCCTTATTTCATCTCATGGCACGGTTGAATAATACCTTAACGCTAAAATTTACCACAGGAAGTCTTGGCGATACATCCACATGTTGTATTCTTGATGCAGTTAAGTGAAGTGAGTAATAAGGTCCTCTTTTTAAGCTAGTTCTACATGTAGGAGGGAGCTATTAACGTTTTAAAGATTATATCTCGTGTAATAGCCCACAGAGAGAAGAAAGACATACATTCTTCGCGATGATAACACAGTTAGGGAGAAACAAATACCAGATCGTGATAATGGGCGCCTATTAACCTCTACTTTGATCCATAGTCCATGAAAAAGAGATCTCCTAAGGTAGACATATACAGTGTATGGCAAAGGTTGAGGTAAGAGTTTGTGACTCTCTTCAAGAGCTTACTATAATCAGAGCTTTTTGTTACGCTCCTCACACTTGACAAGGTTTTATGAAAGTAATGAGCACTGGCCTCTTTCCAATATTGGGGAAAGTGTCGTATAGGAGCTACTGAGTCTGTTGTAGTAAATAATGAGCAGCTGACATGCTCCAATGTCACTAATGATAAATATATTTGCATTTATTCAATTTCATATTGAAAAAACAATATGCAAGGCATAAGACTTATATCTTCAATGCCCAAGTAGGGGTTGTTTTTTCTTCCAAAGAAAGCATAAAAAAACATTTCTCCAGGTAGGTTGAATTTTTCTAAAAACCTTTCGAAGTTGAATTCGGGCTCGTTTAGACTCTGTTAATTCCGAGGTAGGGAAACGTGGGTGGTAGTAAAATATTGCTTCACTATCATCAAGATTCTAATTGTTGTAGTTTTTTATGGTAAACACTTGTCTGGATATGTGGTGGTGATCGTTAAATTTCAAGTTTGATGCATCTATCCGGTATTCTTATTAGCGAGTTGTGACACGGTTTAGTGTATATGGGAAAGGTGAGTACTGTGGTGGCTCTCCAGTTTTCCTAGATACTGGTCCCAAGCTGGATCATATAGCTCGTGCAATGCGGAACTATCAAATGACACGCTTATTTGAGATAAATGATTCATATAGGATAAATCGTTAAGATTTTGGGCGCAAAAAGATATGTCTGTATTATCCCTATATATATAGCATGTTTTGTGAATAGGAGAATATGAATCAAATCCTATGCACTACAATTAATATGAATGGGATAGCTCTGGCCAATTAGGTTTTGGTAACATACATTGGTGGGAAAGTCAAACATCATGGAAAAGATAAACACTGTCTTATCATGCGGGGAGGTGGGCAGAATCCATAAAGCGGTAATTCCATGAAAGGGGCTCCTTAGAAGGCTGACACAATCTGAGAGTAATGTTTATCCATGATTCAGACGCCGAAGGTGGCGGGGCGATGGAATTATACGCTGCTTGATATACTAGACCGTCAATCTTGCGAAGCAGTTTGTATCCGACGTTATATGGAGCACAAGGAGTAACATGGACGCCTCCATCACGAACTAAGGATGATAATCTATTGAAAAAGTTTTAACAAAGGAAGGATAAATGTTTGTGAGTGCACATGAATAAGTCAATAATTCATGTGACGTCATAGGTTCGAATTAAGTAACATACATCGATATCTTTTTCATAAACCGTATCTATGCTTATATGGGAGTCGCACCTAATTGCTAAGAGTGTTAGGAAAACTGTCGAGATAATGACTTATAAATAATTAATATTGGTCTGAGCTCTTTTACTTGTGACCATCTTAACTTCAAATAAGAAAGGTTAAAAGTAGGATATAAAGAGTATATAACGATTCGAATCGTATTGTTACTGTATCGGTAGATAAACATATCAAGCTGAGTGGAATTAAATCCATTCAGTATTGACTAACCGACACGTTTTTTCACCTTTATGATTTCAGTATGGAGTCTTTTCAAACTTGGACAATAGAGGTATAAGTTACTGAATATGCTTTAATTCGCCTTACCACAGTCATATTGGGTCTTGTTGCTTATCCTTTGCGCAGATGAATTTATCAAGTTTGTTATTCTTGGGGACATATCAGGTATATAAGGTTGAATTACCCTAAGAGCACAAGTACCAAGTATTAATGGGTTATCTACCCATGTATTCCTGGGGTACTATGAAATACGCGGAAGGATGAGTTACATAAAAACCCATATTAAACCTCAGGATTATATTTTACATAGTGAACAAAGGAATTGCCGTTTCTCTATTTCCAAATACCACTGATCGGGCCTTACTCTATGTCTTCGAGCCAAAGCTTCTTTTGATATTCCCCTAGGAAAGGACAATTTCGGAGTCTTATCAGTTTACTCCAGCCCACTATCTACAAGGCAAATCAAATGGAGCATCCTGATCATCCAATTTGACACAGACATCAAAGGTTCTATATCGGCCTGGCACAAGTTAATAGCAACGACCATGTCTTCACTAGCATAGGAAAAGGTTTAATGTGAGTAATTTACTCACTGGAGGTAACTCCCATAAAAGGTTAATAGCAGGATCATCCAGTTTCTTTACAGAGTCATTATCCAAGTCCTTTTCCACAGATTGACTCATCTCTGTGGGGAATAGTCGTTTAACTGATTGGCGGGGCGAGCTTCAGCAAACCCCCCTTTGCAACGACCTTCATAGTGAGACACGTTACAGGTTTCACACGGGTCCAGAAATAGGCGTTGGGGAAGCGGCTTCTCAGTTTGGTTTAGCCGAATTTTTCTGGGCTTCAGGGGAATATGATCGCGAATAGACTTTCTTTACCGCACCTTGAAGGTATTCTCTATGAGGAGTTCGTTCGGGATCACTTGATCGTGGAGGGGTGCGTTGAGAGCACCTCATTCCCGCGTGGGGACCTCTACAAAAGGGGACATACTACTTTCCGATTAGTTACGGGAGATGATGGAGGAGAGTTCCTAGCTCGGCATTCGGTATTTGAATGGCCGGTTTTCTTGCAGTAGCTACAGACTCCCAAGTACTTATAGCATTCCTGCATTTCGTGTCCTCGTTTCTCACAGTAGTCACACAAAAGATTCATCCGATCTCCCGATCCTGAACGACCCTTTCGATTGTCGTTACGATTATTCTGAGGATGGAACGGTCATTACTTGGTGGTGAATTCCGAACAGTGTTGTAGACAATACGACTGCTATTATTCCTTTCCGGAGGACTACGTGGGCCAAGATTAGAAGAGCGATGTTTAAGGTTAATTGAAGACTTAGGTTTGCGCTGTTCAACCTTCTTACGCAACACATCAGTCCATCCAGGGAGTGCAGCATTGATCTGTATTACTGACTCAACAGATTCATTTAAATCCACCTCTTGGTCAGCACGGGAATAAGTTGATGGGCCGACCTCAAGTGGATTGTTTGGGACATTGGATTTGGGAAAGCAGTGTTATTGCTGTCTAAAGAGTCCGCTGAAATTCACTATATTTTCGCCATGGAGCGCTCTAAACTTATAACCTCAGCTCCATCATTTTGATATACTGACTGATCGAACCACCATATTCTCAACATAAGGGAGGCAAACTACATAGAAAAGCTATTCTAAGTGAATCATGATCTCTCATATCAAAACCCGGATATGCTTGACTAGCTAGGGCGCTCTACACCGAAGGGCGACATTTTAATGCCTCTTCGGTTAAGGGTATCGGTGAGCGGCCATGATACTTCTGGTATTCTGTATTCTTTCTTGCTTTCGTTCCTCTCAAACAGATACCGAACACACAAGTATTATCCGTACAGAGAAGCTGTCCACGGTTTGCTGTCCTTTGATGATCTCTCGGTATTATCTTCAAGAGAGCTTTTTTCCTTCTATGCTTGTCGCCAAGAGTCCGTAACCATGTGTGATGGGCATTAAGGGTAGTTTAAGCTTACAATAAGCTCAAATCAGCCAGGTAGACTAAGAGATCTTGTTCCGATTCGTATTTAAACTTTCCAGGGATCCACAACCTTTTAAGCTTCTTGAGAGTTCTTGAGTAACTTCGAGTAAGAAGGCACAAGGCTTCCTCCCAGCATGTTTGAAGTCTCCTTTTTTCATGTGTTGGGTCCTTGAATAATGAAGGTTCATCGTCGTCAGGAATACGACGCATAGGCAGTCCGTTGGAATATCCCTTGTGGAATATTAAACCAGAATGGCGACTGAGACAGTCGAAAAAACCATTGGTGTCCGGATATTGAATTTAAGAATTTTGTTCTCGTTGAGGCTGTGTAATTTATTATACCTTTCGCCAGAAAAGTCAGCCTCATTCCTCTTATTGATAGGGGATAGAGAATCTCTAGTGTCTCTGCCCATATCGGGAGTTCGTAAAGAGAGACTTAGGTTGGTGAAGTAATTTTTACTGGGGGGTAGAAATCCCTGACGCTCAGATTTTGGGATAGAAGGAAGTTGAGATTTAGGAAGAAAATTATGAAGATTAGCAATAAGATTAGGATTAGGAATTAGATTAGGATTAGGAAACATAAGTTCAGGATTAGGAAATAAGATTTGGAATTAGGAATAGGTTTAGGATTAGAATGAGAGATTAGGCATTAAGAATAATTTTGATTCTAAGGATTTTCTCTAGCAATAACTGGGTGGACTTATGTAGAAAGGCGTTGAATCGTGGTCTGAGATTGGGATAAACTAAGGAAGGGTGTATGCTCCAGTCATAAGAAAGAAGTGTATTTTTTAGGCAATATTGCACATAAGTGGGAATCGAATTAGGTGGAATACTCTTGAACGCCTTGATCATGGAAGTTCTGTGTTAAACCTTACCGACTGTATCGTTTACTTGAGCCAATTGCCTTTCACTTAACACCTGTTTATGGAGTTTAGTTAATAAAGTACTCATCTCAGGCTCAGGTGAAAGGTTTTTCAGAAGTTAGGGAAGCTAAAGATAAGTCAGAGGATGTCAGAAGTTGTCCCAACTTCTACCCCTGTCCTTTGATTTTCCACGAATTCTTCCTAACACTTCATTCAAGCATATTTTTAATTATGAAAATCAATCACGGAGACGTTGCTTCTACCACCCGTGGATCTAATGCAACAGGTTGCAAGAGAGGGATCAAAGTCCACAGCTTCTTGCTAATCAGCATTTATGCTTCGTTAATCCAAGTCTTTTGGGTTGAGTTTTTCTGCATTGGGTCTTTTGTAAGTTTCAAAGAAATTTCAAAGTAAATTGGAGGGTTTTTAATTACAGTAATTGTTATCGATCTGTCCAATATAAGTACAAAAGAAGAAGATTTTTTTGAAAAGAATGTAGATTTTGAATCGATTTTTCAAAAATAATAGCTTGTGACAGTGTGAGCGAGAGTCACAATCCTAGTGCACGTCAAGCGCAGGACCTCAAACAGAGTCCTGTTCGGGCGTCACTTTAAAATTTATTTATGTGGGCGGAGGGAAAGTACGCTGGGGATCACAAGTGTAACCCGACGGTGAAGGTACCTCCTCTCCCGCTCTTTCCTAGGAGATATGAAGTTCGAAGAATTTTGATTCGGAAAAGTCAAAAGGTCTAGGAAGATTTACTCATGTTAGGTTTGTGATGTTTCAAAGAATAGTGGTTTGAAGGTCTAGTCAGCACAGCAACGCACCTGACACCATCAGGGGT
>JABUQX010099153.1:0-15000 GCA_015478945.1 Trachelipus rathkii
AACACCCACAAGGAAGGAGATTATATATATAACAGTAGTAGGTTTAAATTATATATATGTAGCTTATTATATTATATATATAATATATTTTTAGGTTCTAAAAATTAGTAAGTTTATAATACATCACCTTTGAGATCATCTGCATATAATAGTATATATATATGATATTATATCGTATGTTACTCTCATTATAATTTTATATTCTATTATCATATGTTTTTTTTATGTCAACATAATATAATATTTCATTTTTCTTTCAGACAGATAGCTAATTAAGAAATATATTGGTAGCATTTTAATGAATGGCTACGTGAAGTATGTACATTCCCCCAGATTCTTTTTGTTTTATATGTGGGTTATATATTGGCCAAAGGCAAGTATACTTTAAGATCGTGGCGCTGTACCAATCCTTCCTAGGCCGTACAGTACTTTATTTTTGGAATGCTTATGGGTGGCCCAGAAGCAGTTATGGGTACGTTACAGTGATATGTGGAAGCTGGCAAATTACTTTAGAAGGGCATAGCTAGAGATCTGGAAGAGTTATGCCCTTTATTATTGCCAAGAGATCTGGAGATAGCCGAAGACCTCATGATGACTGGCTATCTTTTTTATGATTGAGTAACTAAGTGCTGAAAGGTAATGTGACGACGAGTAGTAACGTCCGGCAAGATATACATCATGCTTAGCATCCGTCGCCACATGGTGACGGCAGCTTACGTTGTAGCGGCTTCAACCACCAGAACATTGTAATTTTTTTATATTTTTCTTTATGATGTTATCCTGTGTTTATTGTCTTTATACTATATTAAATGTTAAAAGTTGTAATAAGTATTATGTTCTAAATTGCTGCTATGACTAAATGTCCAATCAAGTCTTTTGGTGTCGTTGGCTGAATGTATTTCCTCTACACTTTGCAGAGTCGCAAGGTGGCTGTAACGAAGAAATGGAAGCTCTTTCATACGCAAGAACAAGCATCGGAACATCACTTTAGCAAGCCTCGCAGAATGAACTAATTACATTTGATCAGGGATTTCAATCTCACAAGTCCGGACTGAACTGTTAACATCAAGGCTGAAGTGAAGGCGGAATCTACATATGGACGATTAGCGGGGCATGTTATACTGAAACGACATGAGGATGTTTGAAATTTACTATCATGTTAATCTGGCGGACTGTGCTTTTGAAAAGATGTGAATGGCTTGTTTACTACATTTTGAATACTCATTTTGGAGCAAATATCCATCCAGATGGTGGCGTGCTCAATATATGTTTGTGTGGGTAATGTCTAAGTAAAGCAAGTGATAAGCAACATTAATCTAGAACACTCAGTACTGAGAAAGGAACCTCGATAATCGTTAAACGAACGTCTTGACAAAATACGTTATGCTGATTTTCAGTTGGATGGTTTGTGGTGACTTCAAGATGCTTGCCTTCTTGTTTGGTTTGCAAGAGGGATACACAGAGTAGCAGAGCTGATGATTAACATTATAGGAAATTCAGCGGCCACACAAGATGAACTGTAGCAAGGAATTAAACATGTTCTCAAGAAAGTAGCGCGTTAGCGCGAGTCGAAATAAAGTTTTATGTAAACACATAATTATTGAACTTGGATAGCTATAATTACTCTCACATTTTGAGAAGGTGTTAGATCTATCCAGGTCAAGCAATTTCATAACTATTTCAAATACTTCTAAAACTTCTGATGGTAATGATCAAGGTGTGGCATACTTTATTGCGACTTCCAAATACAACGTAATGTTTGCTGTTGTTAGAAACTTGAAAGTAGCGTGAAGAATGTTGAAGAGGAATCTTGGTGTGGGGCTAATTCTTGATGTAGTTTCGTAGATTCGCTCGGAAATCACAAAAAATCTTCTACAATCAGATGGTAGCCAAAGCTTATTGTAAAACTTCCAAGGAAGCCCGAGTTGTTCGTATGTCCCTAAATGTACATTTCTTAATTCACGACGCCTAGAATTGCTTGCTGTCGACAATACTTACGGTGAGGTTGAGAGACAGCATGGCGAAAATTTCATTCAGGACATCGAGATTGGAAAGAAGCACCAAGGGCGATGGGAACTCACCATGATGGGAGACTACTACATATGAAAGTATAAAAGTCTTCATTCTGAGAATCTCGGTCGCAAAGTACTCTTTAATTTCAAGAATAGTATTATCATCAAAGCATTTACAACGTCATAATGTTATTGTCCTTTTTTTAATATTTGTATTACTTTCTTCAAATATAACTGATAAAGGAAAACATATTCAGACATTGATTCATATCCTCATTACATTATTATAAATATTTCGACGGCTAACAGGTCTTGCCACCAGAGAAATCCGGCTGAGTATATTACGTATCATATCTCGACAAAACTATTCAATGATAGCATAAACCTATATGATTTTTGAACCTGGCAGCAAAAAAATACCTTTAAAATATCAATATATTATAAAAATATGTTGGGATTTGTGTTTTTAATTGGAAGAATTTATGTGAAATCATTATCATTTGAAGACAATTTTCTAGAAATATGCTTTAATTGGTTGATGAATTTCACTATTTGTGCAATATAGGGATTTGTGTTTCTAATTTCTAGTTGGATAATTATATAAATACTATTTAAACGTAACTTAAATCTTTCAATGTTTATTTTTTCATTAAATCAGGTTTTGTGTGCGTTGATTGCTTCGTTTGTTTCATTGTAAATGAGATTGCGAAATCGAATTTGGATTTTTGGGCAATGTTATTAAAAACTACGGGCAATTTATATACACTTAGGCTGACAGGTTCTAATTTAATAATTGAATAAGGCTCTTTTCAAGGCATATTGGCTCTATGCATTTTGACAATCCATTTTGTTCTTTCGCACGCCCCATCAAAAATGAAGCAGAACAAGAAGACATCTAAATGTACAAGTATTAGAACTACATTGGGGGCAAAACCAGTCCCCTTTTATAAGTTGTTTAAAAACGAGTCGGCTCTTGACGATGTGAACGTCGCCAGTTAAAAAGATCAACTGAACAGCAGCAATGTTAAATCTGTATGGGCATATTGGACACTCTCATCAATCTGTAATAAAGTTTAGTAATCATAAAAGTTTCATATAGGGCTGACTCAATTTCAGGTTTTAGTCCTTTCTTAATTAATTTTTTCATTACAAGAATTTTCTAATTTTGCTTATTTAATCAGCTAAATTTCAAATAAGGTATTTAACTAAAATTTTTTTATGGCGATCTTATCATTTGATTCCAAGCTGATAATATTTTACAAGGGAGCATAACACTTTTCCTCAAATGCTGGAAGCGTGCTTTTATTCGGCCAATCCGCAAAAAAGGTAGCCGCTCTGATCGCTCTAACTATCGGCCTATTAGCTCTCACCTGTATGGTATCTAAAATCTTTGAAACTCTCGGCTTAACTCTCATTTTCCGATCAGATAGATCTGCTTCCTTCCTTTCAGATCGTCAGTATCGGCTTTCGACGTTCGAGATCAACTGGTGATATCGCTTTCTATCTCACTGATCTATGGTCGTCTGCCCTCAAGGATCATCGGTGAGTCTTGTGAGGGGGGGGGGGGGGGGGGGGGGGGGGGGGGGGGTTAGCGTTAATTCTCTAAGCTTTTGACAGGGTATGGCATGCGGCGCTACTCTCTAAGCTCTCCTTCCTTTGATTTCTCCTTCGCTTTCTTACTCTTGTCTAAGGTTTTCTTTCAGAGTCGTTCGCATTTCAGTCTTGTTGATGAGCACCTCTTCCTCGCTTTCTTATTCAATTGTGGTGTTCCTCAAGGTTCTGTTTATCTCCAACTTTATTCCTACTTTGCATCAACGATCTTCTTAGGCTGCACTTCTAAACTCTGTTAGCTCTTATGCCGATGACTCAACTCTCCATTCTCCACTCATTTTACATTGTGGCTCCGCTCGTTTATATCTCTGAGTTGGCCTCTCGTCCTACAGCTTTCCTGATTCAATTCTTGGGCGCGATCTCTGGTCGGAATTCTCAGTGCGGGGGTACACGCGTAATCTTGTTGAAGTTCAACTCTTTGAACAACTCAACTGCCTCATCATCTTCCGCTCTAAATACTGCGCAACTTTCGCTATTCGCCTTTGACGGCTCTAATGTCTTATGTGTAGTAAGCAACATAAACATTCTAGGATAACATAAATAGTGAATTGTCTTGGAGACGTCACAGCATCAGCATCGGTTGCTAAAATGGCCTCAAAAGCTGGGAATTCTTGTTCGATTGCGTGAATTTTTTTCTTAAAGTGCGCAGATGCTCCAGTTATATAAAGGTCTTTATTCGCCCCTGTATATGGAGTACTGTTCCAGCATTTGGGGTGGATCCGGTTCCACCCTCCTTTTGGATAGAGTTGAGCTAAGGCTAAGAGGCTTATAAATGTCCCATACTTTCTGACCTCCTTGACCCTCTTTCTCTGTGGCGTCGTGACGGTCGGTGCCCGTAAAAAAAAAAAAAAAAAAGAAAAAAAAAAAACTACACCCACAAAAAAAAAAAAAAAACCCAAAAAAAAAAAAAAAAAAAAAAAAAAAAAAAAAAAAAAAAAAAAAAAAAAAACCACCAAAAAAAAAAAAAAAAAAAAAAAAAATCAAAAAAGAGAAAAAAAAAAAAAAAAAAAAAAAAACCATACCAAACAACCACCCAAAAAAACAAAAACACAGCCACACAAAAAAAAAACGAAAGGAGGTTTCGTCGCCAAAGTATTAACGCGGCAGGTGTCGAGAGAATTTCGACCTCATCGCTTCCTCCTCCACTGGGTCAAACCCTCGTGTTAATACAAGAGGTGGGCCTTGCTCTCTCATGAATATTGTGTGCTGAATATTAGGAGACTCAAGGATCCGCGTTACGGAAGCGCCGCAATTCAACGCAGCCAAATCACCATTTAGCAAGCCATCCATTCGTTTTTTTTATTTTCCCCGCTATATTTCTTTATCTTCCTCCTATTTTTTACTCCCGCTTCTGCGGCCACCTGAGGGAATTGCGTAGGCAAGGGGACAGGTGGGTTTACTTTCCATTTATTTAATCTTTTTCTTTATGTCATTTTTTTTATTTTTTTTTTATTGTTTATTTTTTTTTTGCCGGCCTCCTTTTGAAAAGGGGGTATTCAAGCTTATAGTTTTACACTTTTAATTCAAGCTAATAGTATAAATAGACCAAAACAAGGGAGCATAAGAGTGGCTTGTCCTGCAGGAACCATCGAACAGTGGCGTGTCCTGCAGAAAGCACATAACAGTTTCGTATCCTGCAGCAAATATCAAACAGTGGCGTATCCTGCAGCAAGCATCGAACAGTGGCTTGTCCTGCAGCAAGCATAGAATTTTACAGGATTAAGCCAGTGAAGTTTCCTCACCATACCCGGGTATTAAAAATTGAAGTCACAAAGATAAGTGTTAGCATTAGTAATTTTCTAAGTATTTAGATACTGAATCGTGATATAGAATATCAAGATAATATAATAATAATAATAATATAATAATCAATAAATAATAATATAATAATAATAATAATAATATAATAATAATAATAATAATAAATAATAATAGTTAATAATAATATATATAATAATAATATATAATATAATAATATAATAATATAACTAATTAAAATAATAATTAATCAATCAATAATAATCAATAATCATAATACATAATCAATAAAATAATCATAATACCTCCAATAATAATAATCATATAATAATACTAATAATAATAATAATAATAATAATAATAATAATAATAATAATAATAATAATAATAATAATAATAATAATAATAATAATAATAATAATAATAATAATAATAATAATAATAATATAATGCAGAAGAAGAAGAAGAAGAAGAAACAATAATGATATAATAATAATAATAATAAAATATATAATAATAATAATAAGTAATAATAATAATAATAATATAATAATAACAATAATAATCAATAATAATAATATAATATAATAATAATCAATCATAATAATATGATATAATATATATAATAATAATAATATCAATAATAATAATCATGAATAATAATCATATAATAATAATATAATAATCCAAAATAATAATAATACATAATAATAATAATAATAATAATTAATAATAAATATATACAATATAATAATAATAATAATAATAACAATAATAATAATAATAGATAATAATAATAATAATAATAATATCAGAGGGATTAATTCATAGTAAAACAACAAACCCTTTGTTGAATCTTTATTAAAAAAAAGTTTGAAAGTATATTTTATTTTTAATTATTATTTTTTGTTGGTTTTATATTTTATTATCCCTACCTTTCCCATATCTAGCCTCTTGGCCGCCGAATCCCTGCACTCCTCCTCCCCTCTACATAACCTCACTACCCTCCTTCTACGCATTTCCTCCATTCGCCTCCTCTAACGCATAATCCTCCGCCTACCATATTGTCTCTCTACATAATCCTCCTCTACGATATCCTCCTACCCTCATAGGGCTATCGCACCTAATCCAATTGCAATTGAGGATCTGGCTTCAGCGGTTCAGCTCTGGCAGGAAGTCGTGCATTAGTGCGAGAACGGCTAGCCAACAAGCACCACCATGAAAAACCTGAAGACAGCAAAATAAATAAATATATATATATATATATATATTATATATATATAGTAACTATATATATATTATAATATAAGATATATATTATATATATAGTAATATATATATATATATTATTATATATTATATTATATATTTATAATATATTATATATATTAGACACTTGTAGTGTCGATTGTCTGTTCGTGCGAATTGGATGATATTTTTAGAAGGGAATTTTGTAAAAATTGAGTTTTTATAAAACCTTAAAACATGATGAGTCTAAAGCGGCAACAACAATAAACTGTATAACGGTGTACCTAAAAAATACTTCCTCAAAGTGAGAGGGATCTCAAGAGTCAAAAAAGGGAGCAGATTTGAAGTGATTTGATAGAATGGACTTCAAATATCTTCAACAGAAATTTCATAGCATTTGAAGAGGCAAGATGAGACGGGTTGTATAATAAAATTTAGGATTAGGGCAAATCCTAAACCTAAATTCTAAAATAATAAAGATTTTGCCGCAATCGAGCAAATGCAGAATATGGAATGATTTGAAAAGACTGATGTAAGATAGCAGAGTGTAAGCAAAAATCATTTTGTTTGTAAGGAAGCCTTCTTTACTCGATCTTCACGAGAGGTACCCAGCCACTCAGAGTTCCGTTCTGTATACGCTCAAATTCACCTTAATAGAAGTAATGAAGTATTTTTTATAATTATGCGAGATTCTTCTCCCCTTCTCCATTATCATAAAAGGTTGCATGTTTCAAGATTATTGTAATAATATAACTTGCTACTACTACTACTACTATACTAGACTATACTACTATACTACTACTTAGCTCCATACTAACTAACTAACTAATAATATAATAATAATAATAATAATAATAATAATAATAATTAATAATAATAATATATAATAATAATAACAATAATAATAATATTCTAAAACAAATAATATAATAATAATAATATAATAATATAATAGTAATAATAATAATAATAGTAATAATAATAATATATAATAATAATAATAATAATAAGTAATATATAATTAATATAATGAAAATAATATAATTAATAAATCTAAGAACATGCATGAATAATCAATAATATAATTAATTTACACCTCCATGATTGAGATTATTAACTTTTCAAATAAAATAAATAGACAAAAAAAAACTGGCATATTATGATACATACCACACGCACACTAACAGACACAACACACAATACTGATATATATATAAATATAATAATATAAATATATATATATTATGCGAAGTATATATATATATATATATATATATAATATTATATATATAATATATATATTACCTTTCTATATAACCAGAATATATATATACATATATATATATATAATATACAGGCTATATATACTTATGGTATCATTTATTATAATATATAATATATATTATATATATATTATATATATATATATTATTATAATATTATATATTAATTTAATAATTTATTTATATATATATATATATATAATAATAGCTAGTATTATATATATATATATATAATATATATATATATTATATATATTTATATATATTATTATATATAGTATAATATATATATTATATATATCTATATATATAATATATATATTATAATAGTAATATTTATATATATATAATAATATATATATATATATATATATATCATATCTATATAATATATTATATATATAATATTATATATATATACATATATCATATAATATATATATATATATATATATATATATATATATGCAAAATGCAATACTAGAAGAATTTAAACTTACTAGCTTCATGATTATTTTTTTAAAATCTCTGTAATAACTGAATAGGACAAACTGTGGTTAGAAATACTGAAAAAATAATAGCTTGTCTTGATCAAAATCTTTCTCCTTTATATATCAAGTCATAAAATTTATAAATTATAATAGGATCGTGCTCGGAATATTATTATTATTATTTTTATCCTAATACCTGTCAATGGGTTTTCCTCTTTAGAAGTTTTATTTACTTTATTTAATTTTGTTTACTCTATTTAGTTTGTTACTGAATTAAGAGAGCAAATTCATTGTCAGACCTTGAATTTTTTTCCTCTTTTTTTTATGTTTCTGATGAAATAAATGATAAATTGTATTTAGAAAAGGGAAGATAATATAAAATATTTGTTTTTGTTGTAAAAATAACTAATATTTTCATTAAAACTGTAATAAAAGAAAATATTCAATTAATTTTCTTTAAAACGATAATTATGAATAATTTTTAATTAAATTTTTACAGGAATAATGCTAAAAATAGAAATAATATTTCTATTTTTTTCTCATATATTTAGTAAACCATAATGACTGTTGGATACTGCCTTTCTTTCGGCGCAGTTAACAAACAAAGTTAACAGAATTTGAAACTAAAATTTTCAAAGAAATACTGCATAATATTGGCAAGTAATTAACATCTTTAATTATTTTAAGGTAAATTATATATATCGGCGCCGATCATTTGGTCTCGTTTTCTATGTCATATTTTCCTAGCGGCTTGAAGAAATTCTTACTAGTCGGTCCAGTAATAAATCTGTTGACCAATTTGTGCATCCTATCGAAATTTTCGTGAATGAACTTATTTGCCGTTTTGTAGAATTACTTTCATCAAAACTCATTGCAAAGTTTTTACTGAACTCTTTGACTCAGAATGAATCAAGTTTCAATGTATCATTGATTTATGTTTTAGAATCATTATTGATGAAAATTGAAATTAAAATAATTAGTTTCTGAGATAATTTTCATTTCCGAAAAGCAACAGTGACTACACAATAAAACAAGATTTCAAGATAATTTTGTTTATTTTAGATTTTTAACTTTTTATCAGTCAATTTTATTCCCTGATTTCAATTTCAAATATGTAATCAGTGTTTCTGTATCATTGACCGTTACAAAAATACATCAAAACTCTTGATTAGTATGAAGTGGCAGGAGTGCTGGGAGTTACTTCTTTTTCTTCTTCCTATACTTCACAAGTTGTAGTTGATATTCTCTTGAAGACTCTCTTGTAGGTATTGAAACAGCTTTTTGGATTGAATGAATATTTTATTAAAATCACATTCTAGTAAATTTACTAGTTTCGCTGACTTGCCGGCGAATGCATTATTTTCACACTTTACATATTTCTCAAGTACACCTAAAATCCAACCATGTTTTAGAATATTGAATTTTGGTCCATTGCACAACACAATAAAATGCATAAGACAAAAAAAAAAGGATCACGAAACTTAAATGTACAAAAAACAGAGGTATTTACATAATTTAACAAATATATCAAATATTATTATAGTGAAACATTATGTTCTAGCAAAACAAACATTATTTCATAAGAATAATATAATAACATGTGTAAAAAAACATAGATAATTAAAAATTAAAATCAATATATTTTGTATTCAGAAAAATAGTTAATGTTCACATATCATTTTCTATAAATCATTTTCTATAAGTAAAGTAGGTCTAACTTTTATATATATAATTGGGAAAGTATATTATTTAAACAATCACTTTGAGCACTATAAGTATATATCGCAATTATTAGTAAATATTGTAAAGTTTGTTATCCTCCACTAATTATATATTTCATTTTTCTTTCAGACTGATAGCTAATTAAGAAATATATTTGTAGCATTATGTGATGGCTAGTAGAGTATGTAAAAATTCCCCAGATGCTTTTTGTTACATGTGTGGTTACTATATTGCCCTTTGGGGCAATATAGTAACCACACATGTAACAAAAAGTATCTTATAAGATCGCGGCAGGTACCAAATTCTCATAGCATATAGACTTTATTTTGGAATGCCCATGGGTGACCAGGACAAATCATGAGACCTCACGTGACATGTGGAAGCTGCCTATCAACTCTATGAGCATAGCTACGAGATCCTCGGAGAGTTATGCCCTTTGTTATTCCAAAGGTCTGGAGAGAGCCGAAGAACCATCATGATCTCTCTACTTTTTTATGATTGATGTTACAAAGTACAGAAAGGTCAAGAAAGACTAGCACTAACGTACCCAGACATATCATCATCTATAGCACCTGTCCCACATGATTAGAGCTTACGAGTACCTCAACCACCAGAACATGTAATTATATTTCTTCGAATATTGTCTAAGCGTATTACTTTTGATATACATGAATGTTAAAGTCGTTACACAGATAAAAAAAATTATATCAAGTTGACATAAAATTTTCCATCAACCCCGGTTCCTCTCAGGAGTGAAAATTTTACATCACTGTGATTGAAACATCAATGATATAATTTTTTTATATTATCAATATATAATATTTTATTTCTTGCCAACATAATGTACGACGCCAACGTAAAACCCATCACATCTTATATTTAACTGCCATATAAATAAATGTATTTCATATATATAGTATATATATTATATATAATATATATATTACTATATAATAATATATTATATATACTATATATATATATATAATATATATACATATCATTAATATATATATATAATATATATTATATATATATATTACTATATTATAATAATCTTTATAAACGGCCTTAGTAGTATCACACCATTAGTATTTGCCACACTAACAAAATGGCATTGTTGTTAATTTAATTTACGCAGTCAATAAAATTAACTTTTACATAAAGCAAAGTTGAAAAAAATTAATATGATATAATATAAAATTTTTCACTTATACTTTTTCTCATTATTAATTAAAAAATTATTGGTAAATATTAAAAAGTAATATAAGTAAAATGTTTTATGGGTAACTAATTTTAAATATATTTATATCTTGAAATTTCAAGCAATGCAGACTTTGGCAGATTAACAATTTCTAGGCATTCGGCGTTTGCGGACGTAAAGTATATCATATGCGATGTAAAGTATATTAAATGAAGTAGTTTGCTGAAAATTAAATCATTCGAGACGCGAATATCAATATTTTCTAAACGCGATGTCGAGCCATAGTTCCTTCTATTTGCAGTTATTTATTAAAATTAAAGTCAGAAGTTTCCTTCGGGCTAAGATTAAATCTAATTTACAAATTTTAGGCAATTTATCATAAGTTTTTTAAGGAATATATTGAGGTCAACCTAAATTAATTTGCCGAAATGATAATTCATGATTGGGTCACGTGATTGAGCAGAATCATGAGTTTTCAATATAAAACAAAAATTCTGTGTATCACCCATTCATAGTTTCCTAACAAATCATGGCTATAGATAATGTTCAATCACGTCTTTGGTGTTAGTTGGCGTATGTATTTAAAAATCTCTCTTTGCAGACAGAAGATACAATATGTATTTCATCTGGAGAGTCACCAGGTTGCCTTAACGATGAAATGGAAGAATCTTTCATACCAAGAAAGACATCGGAACGTCACTTTCCAAGTCAAAGTGAACTAGGTAATTTGATCAGGGATTTAAATCTCACAAAGTCAAGAAGTGAACTGTTAACATCAAAGCTGAAGGAATGGAATCTACTGGAGGACGATTGCAGGGCATGTGTGTACTGAAAACGACATTAGGAGTTTGAAATCTACTATTATGTTAATGACGGACTGTGCTTTTGAAAAGATGTGAATGGTTTGTTTACTGTTGTTGAACTGAAGCATGGTTCTGCAGAATGGTGGCTGTTAATAGAAAGTTCAACACGAAGTCTCAAATGAGTGTTGCTACACAATAGAAATCTATATCCATCTTTGCCTCTTGAACACTCAGTACTGAAGAAAGAAATCTACTATAATGTTAAATAACTTCTTGACAAAATTCGTTATGCTAATTTCCAGTGGGAGGTCTGTGGTGACTTCAAGATGCTTGCCTTCTTGCTTGGTTTGCAAGGGAGATACACAGAGATAGAGGAGCTGACGATGAATATTAGAAGAAAGTTCAATGACCACCACGAGCTGAACTGCAGAAAGGAAATTAAATGTTCTCAGACAGCCGTTTTCAGAGTCGAACAAAGTTTTATTACATCCACTTCATATTAAACTTGGATGGTAAAACATTTTGTGAAGGTCTTAGATCATGGAGGAGAATCATTTTAGAAAATACGTATTATGTTTCCCAAACTTCTGATGCTAAGATCAAGGTAGGCATATATGTTTTGAACCTCCATATAAAGTAATGGTTGAAGCCGGGAGAAGCTTGAAAAGGGTCAATGACGAATGTTGAAAAGAGAATCTTGGTGGTGCAAATTCGTGTGAAAGTTCGTGGATTCGTAGGAAAATCACAAAGATCCTACTGCAATCACTTGTAACAAGCTTTATTGAAAACTTCAAGAACCCGAGTTTTCGGTATTTCGCCTAAATGTACATTTCTTGCATTCCACCTAGATTTCTCTGCGAACCACTTACGGTGATGTCATGGAGGAGCAATGGGCGAAAGATTTCATCAGGACATAGCACAATGGAAAGAAAACACCAAGGGCGATGGGAATACTATCATAATGGGAGACTGTAAAATAGTCTCTACCACAGAAAAAATAAAAGTCTTCACTCTTAAAGAATTTAGTTTCGGCCGGACTTTAAATTTCAAGAAGTACTATCATCAAAAGCATTTAACAACGTCATAATGTTATTGTCTTTATTTAATATTTTAATTTACTTCCGCCCAACAACCTCCTATAAATTAAAACAAATTCTAGTTTGTCTTATCTATATATACTTATTAATTATATCATCACCACACGTTGTGCACAGAGAAACGTGAGTATAAACGTTTCAAAATATGAAAGGTACAATATCTCGAAAACTATCAATGATACGAAAAATTAATATGAATTTTGGAACTCTGGCAAACAAAAAATAACTGCAAAAATATCAAATAATATATGATAAACAAAATATGTGTTACATTGTGTTTATTATTGGGAAATTATTGAATGTGAAGAATTCTTTATTTGAAACTTTTTTAAGAGAATATGCCTTCATGCTTTTGATCAAACTATTTATGCAATTTTATTTATTTTCTATATGAAATACTGAAAATTTAAATACCATTGTTGTCTTAATTTGAAAAAACAATTTAACAGTTTCTTACATCAGATGCCGACTATAACAAAATTAACTTAAATCTTCATGGTTTATTTTTTCATTAATGGTTAAGTTAAATACTAATTCTCAAATCATACTTTTCTTGTTCATTAAAATTATATTTCTTTTTGAATTATGATTTTGTGACAATATTATTAAAAACAAGGGGCAATTTTATTAACATTGGTGACAATTTCTTTATTAATAATTTGAATAACCTCTTTTCAACATATGCTCTACAATTTTGACCATTCATTTTTGTCTTTTTCCACGCTATTAAAAAATGAACAAAAACAAGAAGAAAAAAAAGACAAGATTAGAACTACAAAGGGGCCAAAAAGTCCCCTTCTATGGCGCTAAAAGAGTCCCCTTTTGACGTCGTAAACGCGCCTAGTTAAAAGATCAATGAACAAGTACAATGTTAAATCTGTATGGGTATATTGAACACACTCATCAATCTGTAATAAAGTTTAGTAATCACTAAAATGTTTCATAAGTTAGACTCAATTTCACGGTCCTAGTCTTTCTTATTAAATTTCATTACTAGGAATTTCAATTTCTTATTTTAAATTCGCTAAATTTAAAGGTCGAAAGTATTTAAAAAAGAAATTTTTATTAATTTATTTTGATTCAAGCTTTTAGCTTTACACAGGGAGGCTAAGAATAGCTTGTCCTGCAGGAAGCATCGAACAGTGACGTGACCTGCAAAACCATTGATCAGTGACGTGGCCTGCAGTTAGCACCGAACAGTGGCCTGTCCTGCTGCAAACATATAATTTTACAGGATTAAACAACCTATGACGCGCCCTCACTATACCCAGGTATTAAAAATTGATGTCACAAAGATAATTGTTAGCCTTAGTAATTTGCTAGTATTTAGATATTATACACGTGTTTATAGATATAATAATAATAATAATAATAATAATAATAATAATAATAATAATAATAATAATAATAATAATAATAATAATAATAATAATAATAATAATAATAATAATAATAATAATGATAATATAATAATATAATAATAATAATTAATAATAATATAATAATAATAATAAATAATAAATAATAATAATAATAATCAATAATCATAAATATAAAAATAACATATAACTAGATAATAATATGAATAATAATTAATAATAATAATAATAATAATAATAATAATAATAATAATAATAATAATAATAATAATAATAATAATAATAATAATAATATAATCATAATAATAATATAATAAATAATATAACATAAAAATAATAATAAAAATAGGTAATAATAATAAATAATGAGAATAATGAGTAATAAATAATAA
>JABUQX010099153.1:25000-30000 GCA_015478945.1 Trachelipus rathkii
TAATAATAATAATAATAATAATAATTAAAATAATAATTAATATTTAATCATCATCATCATCACATCATCATCATCATCATCATTCATCATCATCATCATCATCATCTCATCATCATCATTATTATCATTATCATCATCATCATCATCATCATCATCATAATAATAATAATAATAATAATAATAATAATAATAATAATAATAATAATAATAATAATAATAATAATAATAATAATAATAATAATAATAATAATAATAATAATAATAATAATAACAATAATAATAATAATATATAATAATAATAATAATAATAAGTAACAAAAAAGATTTACAAATGAAAATAATAATAATATATAATAATAATAATAATAATAATAATAATAATAATAATAATAATAATAATAATAATAATAATAATAGTAATAATAATAATGATAATAATTATTTGTTTTTAAGAGCACTTTCCCAAAAATTGATAGAGTGCATTTACCTTTGCTAATAAACCCGAAATTATCTTAACATTTTGGTGAGATATTATTCTTATTGTTTAATTGCAACGCACTTATGATTCTTTGGGCCCTATATATAATGCAGGAATTAATAATCATTCACTGGCAATATTTTATTCATATTATTTAAGCTTAACTAATAACTATATCGTTAAGAACAATTAAAGAAATAACAATCCAATAATATTAAATTTTATGTTATTAGTAAAAGAAGCAAGCTCTTCCCTGATATGTTCACTATACCTCTAAAGCATCGAGATCCGCACATCCTGTCCAAATCTTCCAACATTTTGCCTCTCTGTTGGAACTGAACATCATAAATAAGATCTAACCATCTCAGCCCTGTTCTGCTATGGGCTTCCAGTGTGTTAGTAATATGTAGACACATAGCGCACGAATTTCTAGTGTAAAGCTAGTAAGGTAATTCACAATGCCAAGTCAAATAAAAATTTTATTATTATATTAATTATATTATTATTATTTATTATTATTTATTATTATTATTTATTATTATTATTATTATTAAATATTAAACCTGTCCTTTAACATTATTATTATTAATTTGTTTATTATGATCATTCCTAGTAATAAGTTATTGTTTGTTATAATCGTTCCTATAATAATTATGTTTGTTATTATTATTATTATATTTTTATTATTATTATTTTTAATTAATTATTATTATTATTATTATTATTATTATTATTATTATTATTATTATTATTATTATTATTATTATTATTATTATTATTATTATTATTATTATTATGATTATTATTATTATTATTTTTATTATTATTATTATTATTATTATTATTATTATTATTAATTATTATTATTATTATTATATTATTATTATTATTATTATTATTATTATTATTATTATTATTATTATTATTATATATATTATTTTAATTTATTATTATTAATTATTATTATCAGTATTATTATTATTAATTTATTATATTATTATTATATTATTATTATTATATTATTATTATTATTATTATTGATTATTATATCATATTATTATTATTATTATTATATTATTAATTATAATTATTACTTGCTATAACTGCTATTATTAATTATCATTATTTTTGGTTATAATTACTATATTCTTGTTATTATTATTATTTATTTAATATATTATTATTATTATTATTATTATAATTAGAAATAATCCTAATTGTGGTTATAATTATTATATTATAATTATTATAAGTAATCTTTATTCTATGTTTAAAATTATTATTATTATTATTTATATTATTGATTTATTATTATTATATTATTATTAATTATTATTAATTATTAATTATTATTATTAATTATTATTATTATTATATTATTATTATTATTATTATTATTATTATATTATTATTATTTAATTTAATATTATTTTTATTATTATTACACAGTAAAAAATAATTGTTTATTTAAACAAAAGCTGTTCTAATTTATTATTATTATTATTATTATTATTATTATTATTATTATTATTATTATTATTATTATTATTATTATTATTATTATTATTATTATTATTATTATTATTGTTTAATAATTATTTATTATTATTAATAGTAGTAGTGGTGGTGGTGTGGTAGTGGTAGTAGTTATTGTGATTATTATCAGTATTATTATTATTATTATTATTATTATTATTATTATTATTATTATTATTATTATTATTATTATTATTATTATTATATTATTATTTTATTATTATTATTATTTATATTATTACTATTATTTTATTACTCTTATATTATTATTATTATTATTATAATTATATTATTATTATTATTATTATTATTATTATTAATCATTATTATTATTATTAATTCTTATTATATAAATTTAACATTTTTCCAATTATTTTTTTTACATTATTAACTGTTATATTTTGTTAATGTATTTACATTTAATGTATTGTAATCATTATTATTATTATTATTATTATTATTATTATTATTAATTATTATTATTATTATTATTATTATTATTATTATTATTATTATTATTATTATTATTATTATTATTATTATTATTGTAGTTGTAAGTAGTAATGGTAGCAGCGGTAGTGGTGGTAGTGGTGTTATTACTAATTTATTATTATGTATTATTTTATTATTAATTACTATTATTAAATTAATAGTATCAAATTACTAATTATTATTATTATTATTATTAATTAATTATTATTATTATTATTAAATTATTATTATTATTATTTATTACATTCATGTTTATTACTGTTAATAATGTTAATGTTTTTGTACATAATTATTAATGAATATTATTATTATTATTATTATTATTATTATTATTATTATTTTATTATTATTAATTATTATTATTATTATTATCATTATTATTATATTAATTTTTTATTAATTATTATTATTATTAATTATTAATTATTATTATCAAAGTTTTTCTTATTTTTAGTATTATTATTATTTAAATTGATTTAATGCTACTTTCCTTAAATTATTATTATTAGTATTATAATATTAGTATTATTATTAAATTAAATTATTATTTTAATTGCTAAATTAATATTTATTATTATTATATTATTTTATTTTATTATTATTATTATTATTATTATTATTATTTATTATTATTATTATATATTATTATTATTTATTAATTATTGATTATTTTTATGGTTTTTAATTATTTTTAAGCTCATTATTATTAAATGTATTTCGGGTTTCAAAGGACACAATACTGTGTTGCAATTAGTAGACCCATTTCACATACTAGGGAAATTAATTTTAGTTATTATAATGAATTGATGTATTGAAATTGTAAAATTATTTGTCATATAATATAACCTATGTAAGAGGTTTTTTTTGTCTACTGTGCTTTACGTGAATAATTTGCTTTTGAATTTTGAATTATTATTATTAACTATTATTAGTTTTTTATTATTATTATTATTATTATTATTATTATTATTATTATTATTATTATTATTATTATTATTATTATTATTATTATTATTATTATTATTATTATTATTATTATTATTATTATGTTTTTATTTTATTATTATGTTTTTATTTTATTATTATTATTATGTATTAATTATTATTATTATATTATTATTATTATTATCATTATTACATTATTATTAAAAGTAGTAGTGGCAATAGTATATGTAGTGTGGTATGACGTACGTACTGGATAACGTCAATTCCGGAAACTTATGAACAACATTAAAAAGAAAATTTAGTTAATCTTCATTCATCAAACTCATCTTGCTTAAAAATTTATAAGATCATGAAAATGTTTGAAACCTCACACATAATATATATATATATTATATAATATATATATATATATATATATATATATGTATATTATATATATATATATATATATAATATATTATATATTATATATTATATATATATAATAGTAAGAAGTCATATGGACATATAGAGAACATCCCAATCAAGCTAAAGTAGATAATTTCCCATCCAAATGCTCAAGCAACATGCAAAGTATAAGCTACACAACCTATAAATTATATATCCCTAAGGTTTGCGAATAATATTGATAATAAAAAAATCCTTTACACCACAAACAAAAACTGAAGATACATTCTGATTTTATATTGGTATTTATTTATTTAGACTATAGCCATCTTTATCGCATGCAGATTAACTTTAATAACTAATTGCAAAGAAGACAATTAGGCTTAGTAATTATCCACTACCAATAGTAATTTTGCAAGTGAATTACAATCATCGGCTTCCTTCCGCAAACTATTCTAAATATTAATATCCCTATTACTAAATGAATATTTTATTACATCAAGATGACATGACATTTTAATTTTCTTATCATATTTCCTAGTCTCCCTTCCGTGGTCTATTATAAAAAAAATTATTGATATCTGTTTTATCGAGAGATGTATAGATTATATTTTGTAGCTTAAATCACATTCGTTATAGAAATCGTCTTTCAACAGAAGACATTCCTAACTCCCCCAGCCTCTTCTAAAAGCTCTAACTCTCAGAGTCAGAAATTATCCCCTCTGCTCTACTTTGCACTATCTCCAGCACATCTAAGTCTTTTCTATAATGAGGGGCCCAAACTTATAATAATACTCTAATGCTGTCCTAATATAACTGTTATACGACCTGCTTACAGTCTGCCTACTCTTGTAAGCAACATTCCGATTTCTTACACCTTACATCTTATTAGCTCTATTCCTTGCTTCCAGATACCGATTAGCCACATTCAGATATGATTTTATTTATTTATTTATTTTATTAAACCACTTGCTTAGATATATTTTTTAATAATTTATGTAAAATTAGTTTCATTGACAAAAACTTTCTATTAAAATTATATAGCCTTAATAATAATAATAATAATAATAATAATAATAATAATAATCATAATAATAATAATAATAATAATAATAATAATAATAATAATAATAATAATAATAATAATAATAATAATAATAAT
>JABUQX010099154.1:0-12500 GCA_015478945.1 Trachelipus rathkii
CTTATTTGCAGGTGCATCCTCCTCGCCTGCATATGCAACACCCGATCAGTATATTCAGGAGCCTGGTTATAGTATTCTTGCAGTCCCTGAGGAAAACTAGCCACCCTTATGTTGTTATAATAAACGAGATCTACAAAGGGTGGGATGGCCAGTATTACTCGCATATTCGGATTTATCTCCGCACAACTCTCGGAAAATCGAGAGAACCGCTCCGCAAAACCTCGTACGGAAAACTGGAGGTTAACAGTGTTCACTTCATAATATCCGGTCACCCCTGATGGATTGGGTAACCGAATTCGAGGATAGGCCTCAGGGATAATAATGAAGACCAGCATATGGGTATATTGATCTTTCAAAATATATCGAATATGCCGTTGTAAATACTCCAAAATTCGCCCCGGAACACTACAGTAGTCCCTGGTAACAACTCAGGGGTAAAAGCCTCCTCCATATCCCTCACCCACGAGTGTCCGATAACCAGGATCTGAAAAAGAAAAACAAAAACCCAAAATTAATATATTATACTTGATTTATTTAAATTTTTATTTAAATTATTACTTTATTTTATTTATTAGTTTTTATTTTACATTTCCTTTTACGTATTAAGTGTTCCCCAAAAAAAAATGTTTTCCCAAGTGTTTGTTATTTCACATTTTAATTAATATATTTTATTTATTTTAAGTCATTTAACTTTATTAACTTTACATTTGTTAATTTAATTATATTTTTCTTGACTTACTACTTTTCAAATTCCGCTGTCTTACCTTTGTCATATCATTTGTCAAATTAATAATTTAATTACGTTTTTCTCGACCTACTACTTTTCTATTTCCACTTTCTTACTTTTGTCATATTAATCATTTATTTCCGTCGACGTTCTATTAAGTACGGGAACACAATTGGCAATTCCTGACAAGTCCCTCGCGATCGCGTATATGGTCGATTTTCTTTTATTGGATCTTTTACCTGATTTTCTTCATTTTCAAACCCCTCAAAAGATAACTCGCTTTCAGGAATTCGTTCTTCTTAGCATGTTTGGTGGGCAGAATACATCAATTGAGTGATTGAGTGACTTGTTTATACTATTGGGAAGAGAATCTTGGATCTTGGGGGCTTGTTGACTCCCAAAAGCGAAAATGCAGCTTCATCTATCAAGTCCGAGGTGTCCCACAATAAGTATTCATTAAGCTCATTCTCTTCTTCCTTTTCCTCAATACTCTCCAATTCTTCATAAATTTCCTCCACATCCAAATAAAGTGATTTCTCCAATGATTTGTCCCCACATGCTTTTATGCTCAAATTTATCCTTTTCTGTTCTTTTACTAGTCCTTCAAATTTTTCTTTAATCCTTTTCAATTTTTCCTCATCTATGGTGAAACCCTCAAACAAAGAGTCATCATCGTCATCATCATCTTCAATATTCTCATCATCCACTTCTATTTCCGGCATGGGCACTTCTACCTCCCCACCGGTTATAACCTCATCTATTACTCTCCTGTCAATCTCTTCTCTTTCCTCATTCATGGCATACCTCTGAAACACAGGATCGTTCAACAAATAATCAGGAGGCATTTTCCATAACCTCAACTGTTTATGATGTGCTTTATACTGTTTTCCGTCCCCCGTGGATTTTATTACATAAGTAACACGGTTATCATTTACCTGTATTATCTCCTTCACAGGTCTGCCTCTATATCTAGGATGAAATTTATTTTGTGTCAAATTTCCAGGCAAATGGGCTTTCAATCCTACCATTTGATGTATTTCATAAGGGACAAACCTATCATGACTATCCTTCCAACACTCCTCCTCAGTGGGCAAAGGCAATCCAGTGTGCAATTCGTGCGCTCTTTTCAATATGTTTTCACAGGGTGTGATATGGGTCTCTGAATGAGTGGTATGATTGTATACCAGCAATACTTCCGACAATTCCTCATCATTTACAGGACCAGCTATTCTGATATCATAAATGAATCAATTCGGTTTACTGCATTTCTACAGCTCCGTTGAATGATATGGGTGTATATAGCGTGGTGCTACGTGTTTAATTTGTTATTATGCCCAGGAATTACCAAAATTTCTGGCTATGAACTCTCTTCCATTATCGGTTAACAAGCGCTCTGGTAGCTTTGGAAGGAATGGCAATATACGATGTTGTACTGCTTTCGTTACATTTATACACTGCTTATTTCTTATGGGAATAGCAGCTACCCATTTTGTAAAATGATCTACCATTACAAGGGCGTAATTATTTCCTTGAGTGGAACACGGAAACTGAATTAAGTCCATCGCTACCAATTCAAATGGTCTGGAAGTTACTATTTTTAGTGTAGGTGGGACATACAGTATGTTAGAGATCTTAAACGCCTGACATTTGTAACACGTTGTTGTAATATCGGAACAGATAGCAGTAATTTTTGGGTGCCATATACAAGTTATGAGCAATGAGTGCAATTTAGTTTTCCCAATGTGAGCAAACATCCAGTGTGTTTTGATGGCCACCTGTGTTAAATAATGTTGCGGAACTATTAGAGCAAATTCTCCAGTAGCAAATTCCCTATATAAACGATCGTTTCTCAAATAAATATACCTACTTACTCGCGCAAAAGGTTTTAAAGGTCCATTCTAAGTGACAATTTCTCAACTTCTGTGGCTCTTTTCAACCGCCTCAACGTTGGATCTGGATTAGCATTAGAATGTGTCATGTTCGTACTCCTCAAAGGATCCTATATCACTGGGATCTGCATTTTTATATGGTGTATCTCTGGATCTCTGATTTCTTCTACCTCCCCACCGTTGTTTGGACTGTTTGATTTTCTTTGACGACCGTGGTTGTTGAAACACTAGGGGAAGCACTTGCCTCCTCCATGGACTCATCTAACAGCATCCACTCCTGGAAATCTATTGACATTAAACTAACGCTCGCTGTTTCTTTCTCAATGCCCGCCAGAAATCTTATTGGTACGAGGGGTACTAAGAGATTATAATGAACTCCACCACAACACAACAAATGGCACACATCTTTCTCTGATCCTATCCCAAACTTTAATGGTTGAGTATCTCCATAATACACAAATACTTGTAGATGGTGTAACTTTGTAAACGCCAGTATTGCTTGAGTGAGAGGAAACTGTCCAGCCTGTTTCATTAATTGTAGCCTCTTTGTAATTGGCCTGTTATCTTTCCCGGTAGGTAAACCATAGGTTGTTCGATTGTCGATCATCTCTTGGACAATCTCCTGTCTTAACTTTAAATGATGATCCAAGGACCCATACAAACCCATCGACAATGCTTGAAAAAGCGAATCACCCCCACCAGGAATCTTTACTTCAGAAAATCCTCCAGGGATGGTATTTGAAAGAATTTCTTCGGACTCCACCCAAGGCTCACCCCATTGGTGATCGAACAACCAACATATCAGCTACTTATTTTCAGCTTCCCTGGGGATGTATCTACAGCTTTCGTGTCCAGTGTCATTGTTTATTTCAAGTGCGGGCTACCCGAGCATTCACCAATGGCATACTATGGCAGAGCCAGCAATGGTGCTTGAACAGTTGACAAGCCTCAGCACTACGATTCCATGAAAAGGTTTCAAAGCCTCACAGCTGCATCTTGGCACACCTCTTCTGTAGTTGTTGCTTCTTTCTTTTGTTCTTTAGCTTTGTGTAAAAGTTGTGGAGATATAAGCTATAGGACGTTCCTCACCAGATTGGGTCTGCGCAAGACACGCTCCTGCCCCGATATCAGAGGCATCCACATATAACAATAAAGGCTTCGCTTGTTCTGTACGATCGGGATACGATAAGACCTGTGGTGATGTTAATTCTTGTTTTAGAGCTTCGAAAGCCTTTTGACATGATTCCGTCCATTTCAAGGTCTTAGCACTCAATAGTTCGAAAAGGGGTTTGGCAATCTCTGAGCAATGGGCGATGTGGCGCCTGTAAAAGTTCACCATGCCCAGAAACTGCCTCAACTTACGGACGGTCGTCGGAACTGGAAATTGCATGATGCCTTGCAAATTTGAATCCAGTGGAACCATGCCTTTTTCGGAAACCTTGTGTCCTAAGTACTGTACTTCTTTCCTAAGGAGAAACGTCTTCGCGGGTTTGATTTTAAATCCCGTTTCTTTAAATGCTGACAAAACTTTTTCGAGGACTTCCAGATGTTCTTCAAATGTTTCACTGAGGATAAGGACATCATCCAGATATACCATGCATTCGTTCCATGGAATATGTGCCAGAGCATATCTCATCCCACGTTGGAAAGTGGCCGGTCCATTCTTTACGCCAAACGGCATCCTCAAAAACTCCCAGTGAGACAAGGGAGTGGTAAAAGCTGTCTTTTCAATACTGGTCTCCTCCATCTCTACCTGGTAGTATCCCTTGATCAAATCTATGGTGGTAAAATATTTCATTCCTTTTAAACTAAACAGCATGTCAATCAGATTCGGGATTGGAAAACTATCTCCTTTAGTGATTTTATTTAATTCTCTGTAATCTATACACAATCTGATTGATCCATCCTTCTTTCTTATCGGCACCACTGGGGCTGAATACGGGGACTTGCTCCTCTGGATGATTCCCTCCTCTTCCAATTTCTTACAGAGAATGGGACCTTGTAATCGCCTGACTGGCACTTGCACGGGATCCTCAGTGAGTGTTTCTATTCTATGCTTAATAACATCGGTGCAGCCCACATCAGAGTCTCCCAAACTCGAGACAGATGGATATTTTTCTAATAGTTGAATTAATTTTTCTCTTTGTTCTGTTGTCAAATCTGCTTCTTCCAGGCGAAAAGCTTCACACAAATTTTCAGGTGTCCACTCGGTGTATTCATTTTGACCTTGGTCATTTAGTTCTACAACATTTATATTTGGTTCCTGACTTAACCCTATATCTAATCCTAATCCTAACTCTATTCCTACTAACTGTCCTAAAATAGTGCCTTTCTTCAACCTCCTTGGGAACTCTCCCTCATTCTTAACTAAAAACATGGCTCTATCGCCCGTAAAACTAACTAAAGCAGGGTCGAATTTTATTGTATTTGGCAATCCCGGACTGGCCTCCACCACGACCGGTTGCTTTAGGGGAACTCTTCCACTCCTCTCTACTTCCACCATTAGGCATCGTCGAGGTTCTATAATCACGGACTCCACTAGGGCACAAGTCTCCTCCTTGGGGTTGCCCTGCCTTACATCCACGGCGACGGTCTGTACGAAATTCCCGCGTCTAATCACCAACTCTCTACGATACAGATCCGGCAACAGATGTTCTTGATTTAGTATATCAAACCCCAAAACCAAATCGTAGTCAGTTAGTTCGTCAGGTACCACGACAAAACGACCCGGCTTCAGGAGATAATTAGTAGACAACCTCAAAGCTATTATTACTTCCCCAAGGACAGGAAACCTAACATTCCCCAATCCTGTAATTCCCCGATAAGCGGTAGGCAAAATAGGGCTCTTATTCTTATCTAATAGATGGAAACAACTAGCTGAAATAAGACTGACTTCCGCGCCGGTGTCTACAAATGCTGTTAATGGCTCCATGGGTGGTTGATCCACTAGGGTAACTTGCAAAATTAATGTTTTCTCAGGAGCCTTTATTATGTGATAAGTTATCATTGCCCCAGGACACAATTCTTCGGCATCATTTAATTCTTCCCTCTGTTCTTCTGTTTGTTGCTCCTGATCTATAATCATTGTAATCCTTGGGGCAGTCTTTTCACTATTCTTTTCATTTACTTCCTCTTGTGGATTCTGTAGTTCTTCTTTACTAGTCGTTGTTAACAATTGTAGTGGTGCTGTCTGATGGATATTTCTTGGAAAACTTTCCTGAGACCCTCCAGGATAGTCTTCAACTGAGTTCATTATATTACTTATTGCTTGTTTTATTTCCCTAACTGTTGTTGGCTCTGACATGAGGTCTTCCGTGCCAGAGACTCCCCATTTCCCGGCCTCTGAGGGCAATCTTTACCTAAATGTTCTTCCCGACAAAACGGACAAACTATTCGAGGTGGCAGCAGCTTGATTTCTACCATTGGGGCAATCTCCTACCAGATGACCCACCTCTTTACACCTCAAACAACGATTTTGCTTCAGATAGCAATCCTCAATCAGGTGACCTCGTTTGCCACAATACATACACTGGGGTCGAGTCCAGCACTCACCCATAGTGTGACCCCTTTTCTTGCAATGACTGCAGATTGGAACCTGTGCACCATTTTGGTTTCTCTGCTGATAACTTTGATAATTTGGCCCCCCTCTCTGTGTATTGGCTAAAACTCGATATAATATATATATATATATATATATTATATATATATATATATATGTATATTATAATATAATATTATAATATATATATATATATATATAATATTTTATTATATATTAATATATAATATATATATATGATATATTATAATATACTTACAACATCCGCGCTTCTCTCTACTCTGTCATCCGTAGAATACCACCCTCTCTAACTCTAACCTTTTGCTCTTGTTCTGAGACACAGATGGCTAAGAATTCATGACTCTATACTCGTTCAATATATCTAACTATAACTTTTTTCATAATTTCCGTTTAAAGGGTGGATGGAGTATGTGCCTATGTGAACATAAACACTCCTGTAAACGTCTCTGTGAAATTTGAATCTCCCTAACTTCGATGTTCTTGGTTGGGCTTAAAAATCTTTCTTGCCTTCTACTTTACAATAATCTTGTGCTTCTCCTACTGTTTTTCTAACAGACAGATTTTCACTTCTTCTTTGAATATCTTACTAACTCTCACGAGACTGTTATATTCTTCTCATCCAAATATGAGGTCCTCTATTTTAGGGGATTTCAATGACACAACAACTGAATGGTTGGGCCCCTCTCATACTGATTTAGGTCGGGAGGAGGCCGAATCTTTTAGCATTCTCAACGATCTGGAGGGCAACTAATTAAAGAACCCACACACATTCCGGATCGTCTCAATCAATTCTTGAACACACTTGACCTATGTTCACCACTAGTCTTCTCTCTATAAATACCACCTTCGCTCCTATTGGTAATTCTGACCACAACCTTAATATCTCTAAAATTTTAATACTTTCTCTCCACCAGCTCCATCTGCCCTACGCGTTTTTTTATGGCACTTTGATCGGGCCTGATTGGGGGGCCTTGCGTTGCTTCTACGCTAAATATAATTGGAATGACGCTTTGTCTACTGGTGACGCTTCGACTTCTGCCGATAAGCGTGGGAGCTGTAATCGTTGACGGGAATGAGCAGGTTCATTCCTCTTCGACTAAATAACTTTTCTCTCCTCATAATCCATGGTTCGATCGTGGCTGTTCTCTGGCCATTCAGGCTGAGACAGTGCGTATCGGAGTGGAAAATTCTCGTTCTCCTATCAACTCTTGCTAATTTTTCATTCAGCTAGAAATCGTTTGCAGGGATACTCTTCGACGAGCAAAGCGGGCTTTCATCAAACGAAGTGCGGTAACCTCCTTGGTTCTCTCACTGACAAATTTCTGGCTCTTGCCCAAAAACATCTCTAACAACTTTTGTAAATCTGTCCTTTCCTCCTCTTATTCGATCTGATGGGTTCTGTAGCTAATTCTCCAACTGAAAAGGTCAATCTCTTCGCCCTCCTATTTTCCTCTAACTCAACCCTAGACGATTCTGGTATTCTCATACTCCTCCATCTCCTCTCAGGTGTCCTATGCCTTTCCCTGTGATTACATTTGATCGTCATGGGCTCGTGAAATCTATGAACGTTAGGAAGGCGGGTGGCCGGGATGGGCATTCCTCCCCGAGTTTGAGGGAGTGTGCTTCCGTGCTATCCCCGCCCTCATTCAACTATATTCTCTATGTCTCAATCCTAACACTTTCCCTCAGTGTTGGAAGCACGCACATGTCCAAGCTGTTCCGAAAAAAGGAAGCACGCTCTGATCCTTCACTATCGCCCTATAGCTCTCATTGTATTCTATCTAAGATCTTTTTGAAACCCTTCTCAACTTCTCTCATTTCTTAGACAATCTGGAATCTCATTCACTTCTTTCCGACGCCAGTACGGCTTTCCGGCGGTCGAGGTCTATTCGGCGATATACTTTCTTATCTTACGATTTTATTATGGTTTTTCCCCGCCTTAGGAAACACGGGGGGGAGACTTGCGTGTGGCCGCTTGACATAATCCAAAGCATTTGACCGGGATGGCACGCGTCACTGCTCTCTCCAAGTTCCCCTCCTTTGAGTTTCCTCTTCTCTTTGCTTACTATGTCTTAGTTTTTCTTTCAAATCGCTCATATCGGCTGTTGTTGATGGCGGGCGACTTCCTTCATTCTTTTCTTGTCAATAGTGGTGTTCCTCAGGGTTCTGTCTTATCTCCTACTTTATTCCTAATTATTTCATTAATGAAAAAAAAAAAATCTTCTCACCTGCACATCTAACTCTATTCACTCTTATGCATGACTCGACCCTTCATTCTTCAACTCATTTCAATTCTGTCCTTCTTTTACTTCTATGAATTGCCTCTCGTCTTAATCTTTCCGGTTCTATTCTCGCTGGATCTGGATAGAATTTCCGGGTGGGTCGTCTGAACCTTGTGAAATTTCAAATCTTTAAAAACTCAACTTCTAACAAATCTCCTCTCTAAGCACACCTTTCCAACTTTCCATCTCTTTCCGACGGTCTCTCGTCTCTCCTGTCGACAATATAAAACATCCTTGGCCCTTAACATAGAAACAAAAAAATGGTCTTGGAAAGGGCCTCACATCAACAACGGTTTTGCTAGCGCGGCCTCAAAGAAACTGGGAGTTCTGTTTAGACTGCGAGACAATTTTTTTTCCTTCTCTCAGTTACTCCAGCTATACAGGGCCTCATACACGCCCTTGTATGGAGTACTGCTCTCATATCTGGGGGGGCTCTGGTTTCAACCCGGCTTTTTGGACAGGGTCGAGTCAAAGGGCCAAAAGGCTCATAAACTGTTATGTACTTTCCAGTTGCACTTGACCCTCTATCTTTGCGGGCGATGTTGGTGCTTTATTCCTCTTTTCTATAGGTTTACTGCAGCGGCAGGTGCTCCGAAGGGAGCTTATCAACCTCGCGTACTCCACCTTTGCGTCGCCTCGTAGAATAGGGCGTGGTGTAATCTGCACATGAGTTTTTGTGTTGATGTATTCACGTCGCAGGCTAGTTAGCGCTGCGGTCTTCCTTCTTCTCTGCCTACATCTGTTCTGTGAATTCTCTTCCTCTTCCGTGTTTCCTACTGTTCATTTAATCTCCCCAAACTTTCAAAGCCTGCAATCTGTGCTTCATCTGGCGTATTTGCTTTAGTTGTTGAACTTTCTGAGGCGTGTAACACGCCCCTCCTTTGATGGGCTCTGCCGTGAGTGGTGGTGACAACTTGTAAAATAAAAAAAAAAAAAAAAAAAAATATAAATATATACTATGTAATTATAAGAAAATCCTATAGGATTTTTTAATAACTTTGAGAGGCTGTAAGCTGTTTTCCTAAAGAGAGCGCCCAATTTTCGTTTTCACTGATTCTTCATTATTATTTTTTTTTAAGAGTATATCCTGTGGTTTTTCATAAAAATTAGGTTGACACCCTCTGTTGTACTATTCCAATAAGTAAATTTGTTAGCAATTTGAGTTCCTATATCTTTAATCAATAAATAAAAGCCTTCAAACCATTATTTGCTATATAACAGGGTTCACACTTTCTGGAAAGTCAGGGAAGGTCTAGGGAAAAGTCAGGGAAAAAATAATTGGTCAGGGAAAGTCAGGGAAACGTTTTAAGATATGCTGAAGTCAGGGAAATTCCAAAAAAGTTGGGGAAATTTTTTTAAAAATTTCAAAACATATGAAGAAAGATCCATGGACGAGAAGTTGCATATTTTTGTATATTTTTTTCTTACTTCTGTATAGTTGTGGAATAAGAGATGTATTTGAAATAAAAGTGAATAAAAGGATGGGCGAGGAATGACATTCCGCCTTAAATCTACTTCTATCCTGTTTCTTTTTATTTTTTAGTTCACTTTTATACTATTCTTCCTATTCTGTTTGTAGAGGTTGTCCCAAGTTCATCTTCCATTGAAGGTGATTGGTATATGGAGGTGTTTTAGACTGTATGACTTATGACTTATCTGTTTATATGCTTTTCTTTTAGGATTTCATACTTTTTTGGGGTGTTTTTTTTGAGGTTTGAGACGAGTGATTTTGGATTTTTGTGCAGGTAAAGATATTTATTATTTATTTTATAAAATGACTTCAAAACAAAAAACTAAACTTTAAAGATCAGTGGTTGGACGTCAAACTGAACCCAGAGTTTATCAGGTGGTTGGTAAAAGAACCTGATAGTTCCAAGGCATACTGTAAAGTATGTAAAACAGAACTTTGATCTATCTTAACATGGGACGCCAAGCTAAAGTTTTCACATTCAAAGAGGGGAAACTTCATTTGAATTTAATCAAACTCAGCAGACCAACCATCATTGAAAACTTTTTCGTTACATGTTCTCTAATATTACAAATATTAGTGAAAGTGTGTGGCACTAAAATTATTACATTCATCAACTTCCTAATCATACTCAACGATTGTATGACTCCTGGTGTTCTATTCATAACCACAAACCATGTTTATCAATCAGTTTCATCTTTTTTGCATTAAAGATGATGTTACAGAGATCGGAAATACTATGGGCATTAAAAGTGGTGGATGATAAAATGTCTTTAAACTCGTGTGCAGATATAGAGGAAACCTTTAAATTAATGTTTCCCAGATTAGTTGCAGTAGCTTCAAATTTTAAAATGGGGTCGATGAAATGTAAATATGTGATTAACCCTGGACTTGCTCCCTATTTTTCTATAAAGCAAAAGCACAATACATTCTACTTTGCAGTGAAGCTTCATTCTACCCTTGAATTAAAATTCAAAAAATTATTTTTTTTATGGTGACTGTCTTTTTAAGAGACTTGATTATTTTTTTTTCTTCTATAGTACCTAGGATCAATGTTATGTGGAATTGTGGGCAAATTATTAAATTAGGACTGATATTTTCGCGTGGAAATCATGCGACAGTGGAAGGAGGGTTTCTATAAATTAAGCAATTTTGGAGAATCTGAAAGAACTTAGTCTGATTTCTTAAAGACAGTGCACAATGCTTATAAGATATCATGAAGCATTCAATAACGTTCCTATCACTTTGGTCAAAAATGTGGACAATGTAAAGAGCTGCCCATAGGAAATATGAAGACATTCAAAGGAGTCAAACAGAACCAAAGAAGAAGAGAAATAAAGGTTGAAAAAGAAATTAATCCATGTAGATCTAATAACAACTTGAAGAGCAAAGAAGAATGTTAAAAACTGAAAGCTTTGACAGAAGAAGACGCTATAAAATAAAAAATTAGATGCTTGGAGAAGAAAAAGTTAACCTAAATCTCGCCATTTAGAACTTTTGTGATCACAGTGGAGGTTATTCACCTAGGTAGGCTATTAATGTGAGCTTTTAATTTATTTTCTTTTTCTTGTATAAATAAAACTGTTTACTTTTGGAAAAAATAAAAAAGGAGTGGGTTGGACGGCTATGGGGAAGGTATAGCCTGATTACTAAAAAAAAAAATAAAAAATTTTTTTTTTTAAATTCATACCATGATGATGAACAGTTTTCTAAAGTAAACATTTTCATAATTTAATGTATGAAACTGAGTAAATACGGCTTGCAATATGATTATACTAATAGATATTTATACGCCAAAAATAACGAACACCCTGGTCAGGGAAAATTGGCAGATTTGGTCAGGGAAAGTCAAGGAAAACAAATTCAAAATTTCAGTGTCAACCCTGTATAAATACCCTAGTTGTTCTTATATTCTGTTTTCCTTAATTATGTAAGTATTATGTGCATGTTTTTATAGACCCAGATCACAATTATGAGTAGAATAATTTTTCAAATTCTTAAATATGAAATGAATATGTAAACAATATGGCAACTTTTGGTATCTGTTTGATTTATATTGAGATCTTTATTTTGCATACAGTTATCCAGTAAATAAGTACTATTATATAGCTGGAAACATCTGTAGCACATACTATTTACAAGGTTTGAAGATCATGTTTTGCCTTGTTAAAATTTCAATTAAATTATTCTGTAGGTGCTATATTACTTTCAAAGGTATCATTTAAACTTTAATCAAAATAAATTATTTCAATTGTAATTAAAGGTTATGTGTTAACAGCAAGGTCTATTTGTTTTTATGGAACTTTTTTTGTATTGTAAGAAAAATCACATAACAAATATTTAATATAAAAAATTCACTCAGTGGATGTTCATATTTTGACAAACTTGCACAGTATATATATTTAAGGCCCAGATATTTTCTTACATTGTAAATGTGAGCTTGAGTTTCTGAGAAGTCTACTCTGCTACAATGGAGAGACTTAAGAATCAGTTTAATTTCCTAGACTGATTCCCTAATAAATTTGTGCATGGCCTTTGAGAGAAGTCAAAGAAT
>JABUQX010099155.1:0-42500 GCA_015478945.1 Trachelipus rathkii
CTCCTACCAAAGTATCCGTGTCATTCGTTCGATGTTGAAAGAAATGTCAAAGATGTTTCCGCTGTTTCTAGTAGGGTCGTTGGTCATACTTCCCGACATGGTGCAATACTACAAACCATCATCTCGAATGCGAAATACCTCGTACAGACTTAAATCTGATTCTTGAGATTTTGTACTATGCGGTTGTTTAGCAATGTAAGATGTAAGGATATTTAACCTATACTGTAAATCTGGTATATATATTTTTGTTTTTACTAAGAAAGATTCAGAGGTAAAGTTGGGGTTGATGAAATAGTAAATCTTTTGAACTTCTTTTAAACATTTCCGGAATTCACCGGCAAACTAACGTACAAATAAAGTTGTTTCAAATCTGCACAACAACTTTTGTATGTTTTCAACCAGGCTAATAATATCACAAATAATATATTATATACTATATTATATATTATATTATATATATATTATATAATATATAATATATATAATGATATATATATATATATACTATAATGTATTATATATAGTACTAAATTTAGAGAGAGACTATGTTATATTATTATAAATATACTATATATATTAAATATTATATATACTATTATATATATAATATATATCTATATATATATATTATATATATATTATATACTCTATTATATTATTATATTATATATATATATAGATATAGTAATTTATATAGTAAAATATATAATTTAGTATTAGTATATGTAGATATATATATAGCTCTATAATTATATACTACATATATTATATTATATATATACTGTAGATTTACTAATAGTAGTGGAAATATATATATACTATTATTCATAATCTGTGTATATAAATGTTATATATATTACTATTATATATATTACTATATAGTAGTTATTATATATATATAATATATTATAATCAATATATTATATATATAATAAATAATAGTTATATATATATTTATATATATTATTCTATATTATATATGAATATAACTATATATATATATACTATATATAAAAATATATATATATATATTTAATTGAGTATAAATATAGTATATATTTATGTGTGATAATCGTCGTAGTATTACATCATATATATATAAATATATTATATTAAATAGTATATATAATTAACAGTATATATATTTAATAATATATACATATTATACTGATATTATATATACATACTATCTTATATATATATTATATATATATATATATTATCATTAATATATAGTAATATAATACTATATATATAATAATATACTATATGATATATATATATATATTATTATAGTATATTATATAGTATAGTATATATGTGTATAAATAGTATATATAAAATATAATAAATATCATATATAATATATATAATTATATATAATATAGGAATCATATTTAAAGTGATGTGTCATATATACTATATATATATATAAAGTCGTATATTCCTAAAAGAGGAAATTATATTCTTTTAGGAAAATATTTATTATATATTTATAGTATATATATAATATATCTATTTACATAATATTTAAATTCTTACGAATTCGATAAATTTATATATATATCATATGTATATATCTATAGGTGATATTAGATATATAATATATATATACTATATTAGTATTGATAAGTATTAATATTATATATACTACAGTATATATATATATACTTATATATTATCGATGTTATATAATATAGTATAGTTATTACTATATTATATATATATATATATATTATAATATATCTATCATAAAGTTATATATTAATATATATTAATATTATGAAGTTGCTATAATTCTCTCATTCCGTATAAGCTTAGTAGTATCTACTAGCTATATATTCTTGAACACACATAAATATATTGATTATATACTTATAAGTATATATATCTATATAGAATGATTAATAAATATTATATATAGATATATAATAAATTATATATAGTATATATAGTATATAGTTAGTATATATATTGGTAAAATTATATATATATATATTTAATAATTATATATATATATATATAGTATATATATATATAATATAATTATATATATATTATATATATATATATATGTAGTTATATATTATACGTATAACTATATATATTATTATATATATATAACTACCTACTAGTAATTTTACATGTGCTGATTAATGTATTTTCCTATAACTAGCTATTATACTATATATAGATATATATACCTATAATACTATATATATATATATATATAATATATATTATATAAATAATTATATATATACTATTATATATTATCTTAGTGGATGACATGACTCCGCATCCTCACAGCCATTTGCGGACATCCGCCAACCTAAATTGACTCCGCATCCGCCACCGCTGCTCCTACTTACGGCACATCGCTCCGCATCCGCATCCTCTTCTGAAAAATGAGGAATGTTTGCGGAATGTCTTTCTGCTTTTGATAATTGCACGTAATTAATAAATATTGGTTGGCATCTTTTCATGGGAGGTAAGAATAATTGTAATTTTTGATTTCGATTTCTGTGTATATATAGATAATAGTTCTTATATATAATATATACTATAGTATATATAATATATAGTATATATAGTATATATTTTATATATATACTATATATTATATATATATATCTACTATATTATATATATATTATATAATATATAATAGTCTAGAATTATATAATATATTTGACGCTGGGTGAAATGTTGGTGGGATACAACATCGGTTCAATTCGTGCTCCTTGGGCTCCCTTGGTAAGTGGGACAAATCATGTTTGCATTACTCAATGTCTAGGGGCCCAACTTTAGTTTTTTTAAAAGTTTTTTGACATCGTTTTTTACTATTTTAAGTTTATGAATTTTATATTGGCTTTGTCTTCAAAATTTGGTTTTATACTAATTGAGAGTCTTATTTTCTGTCTCATTTTCAATCCAGACTATTCGACGGTTTGGGAGATAAAGTCCTGGGGGTGCAGTGATTTATTTACTCGTATGGCCAGACTATCATGGACATGTGCGAACAAGGCATAAAGACATAGGAGGCGCATTTCGTTTATCGTCAGAACCCTTGTCCGAAATTCAGCTACATGCTGAGGGATTGTTTAGAGCCTACAAGTCCATCAAGTAGGTCACAAAGATGCCAGTGTTTACTCATCTATCTAGCAGAGTAGTGGCAACAGAAGTTAAAGGCATATACAATAAAGCAGGCAATCCAACAATAGAATTTGAAAGTGTTATTGTGAAAGTGAAGAGACTAATGGTGAATGTCAATGATTTAATGAAATTTATTAAAAGAAATAAACCTTTTCACTAACATATCAAGATAAAATAATTTTCTCGTCTCTGCGATAGCGCGTGCAAGTGTGTTCACAATGGTATAGTTGAACGTAATCAATGCCAATGTCCCAAATGAAAAGAAAATCCTGTATTGGAATGGCAATTTTGGCTTGATCACAACTTCAGACGCATGATAATAGGAAAGGTGGACAGGAAAGAACAGAGAAATACATGAAACTTCAGGAAAGGAAAAGGGGTTGACATTTGAAAGTAATATGAGACACAAAGATACGCAAAAATGTGTAAGTCAGTTGAATTATCAGGCAGTGAGAGGGATGTGCTAGAAGAATCATGTTTCCTTAGAATCAGAAGAAATGGAAGGATGTCACCCTCAAGACTCAGAACCAGTTATTCCAGCTGAAGTTTCGTGTACTGGCATTAGAGAGGAACAAATGTGAGCATAGGAGATGCTGTTCCTCATAAGTTAATGCTGGCCTCAAGGACTCGGACTTCTGTGCACCAAAAAAACGTTTTGATCGCAAGTAAGTACAACGCCAAAGAAAATACTGGAGAGACAAACAGTCAGAGGCGCATTTGCTGCAACACAGAGTTATGGTCTGCATGGTTTCGATGGAAAAATCGATGAAACCATGTCGAACTGGAGTGTGCGTAGAGTTTAGAGAAGCATACATGCTAGTGTCATTTCAGATGCATGTTCCACGATAGTTAGTCTAAACCTCAGGAAAGATTCGAGATTTATTAATGCAATTCTGGGTATATGAACGAACAAATCTACAGAGCTTTAAAGAGCATGATTGCGATGACCTCTCTGTGATACGGGTAACAGAATGGAATAATCACTGGTTGGAGTTACATCTTAAAAGAACTCGAATGGCTCATATGCATGTTTGCATTTTAATGAACTGCGACTCTGGAAGTTATTTGTGTTGTTTGATGGGTAAGCACATGGCCATAAGTCAAGGAAGGGACCTATAACAAACTTGCTCTCATTGAAACCTCAGACGCTAACCGCATCATTATTTTCAACCAACTTTTCCAGGCTCTGTAGTTGATGTCCTGGAAATCAGGTACGAAACACTAAGTTCTGACAGCTGTATGTTTACTAATCTGTTTATTTAGTTTCAGGCAAGGGTATCAAAAACTCAGATCATAATAATATGGCCGGTATTTGAAAACTGCCACAGCAACGGCTGCCTTAAGCCATGCAAGGTGGCTAACTAAGCTAACAGACTGACTGCTTCGATTGTACGTTCCAACAGAATCCGCATCTGATGATCTGAGGTGTTTGGTACGATTTCGTCTGAACTTCTATGGCCCATTGGTTCTATATCCGCTCCCATCCCTTTTGTCAAGATGGTGCAAAGACTTTTCAGTTTATGGTATACAGTATCACAAACTTTCTCGTGAGATGTCAGAACATCATTTCTCCCAGTGCCCTAAACAACTCCTAATTTTTGTCTATCCTGAATAAACTGTGTTGCTAGGGGTTGCCAGATGAACGGAAACAATAAAGATATTCATGTTAACAATGCCTTCAAGCAAGATATAGAAATTTCTCCACCAATGGCAGGTTCGCTGCTGATAAAAAGGCGCTAACCGCTCATCTCACGCCACTCCTACATGGACTGATAGCACTGGGGAGTAACTCCTATCACCCCACCTGCTTCTTGATGATATTAGTGATGAATATTTTTGTGGTAGTATTCAAACAATTATCGCTCACAGTTATCCGTGTCATTCGTGTCGATGTTGAACGAAATGTCCAAAGATTTGTTTCCGCTGTTTGTCTAGTGGGTCCGCTGTATACTTCGACTATGGTGCATACTACAAACAAGTCTTCTCGAATCAAAATACCTTTATACAGACAAAATCTGTTTCTATGAGATTTTGTACTATGCAGGTGTTTAGCATGTAAGAATGTAAGAATATTTTAAGCTATACTGTATATCTGGCTATATAGATATTTTTTTTTTAAATAAAAGATTCAAGGTAAAGTTTGGGTATGAAAACTTGAAGAACTTACTTTTTAACACATTTCAGTTTATATCTGAAGTGAGACCAAAATAAAGTTGTTTCAAGTCTGCACTACAACTTTTGTATTTTATTCACCCATGCCTATAATATAATATATATATATAAACTATATATAATTATATAATATATAATATATATATATTATATATATACTATATAATATATGATATATACGATAATACCATATATAATAATATATATATATTTATTATATATTAATATATATATATACTCATATATTATATATATATTTATTTATATATATATATATATTATAATATATTATATATATATAATATATATTTATATATATACATATATATATTATATATATAGACAATATATCTTTAATTATATATATAATATTATATATATATTATAGATATTATATAAGTATAATATATTATATATAATCTTATTGTGTGTGTTGTGTGTGTGTGTGTGTAAAATCGTTGCAGGGAATACTCTCGAGCGAGCATAAGCTAGCTTCATCATAACGAAGTGGTGGGCTCCCCTCTTGGTTGCTCTACTGCAATCTTATCTGGCTTTGCCAAACCAATCTCTACCTTCGGTAAATCATCCTTTCCTCTTTTTATCTAATGGCTCTGTTGCTAACTCTCCACCTGAAAAAGGCCAATCTCTTCGGCTTCCTTTTTCCTCTAACTCAACGCCCCGGGACGATTCTGGCATTCTTCTTGCCTCCCTTCTCCTCTCAGGTGTCCTATGTCTTTGCTGTGATTACATTTGATGGTGCATGTGCACCTGAGAATCTATGACGTTAGGAAGGCGGTGGTTCGGATTGCTTCCTTCCAGTTTTTGAGGAATGTGCTTCGTGGCTGACCCACGCCCCTCGTTCGAAGCTATATTCTCTATGTCTAATACTAGCACTTTTTCCCTCAGTGTTGAAGCACGCACATGTCCAACCTACTTCCGATAAAAGGAGCCCCTGATCCTGGGAGACTATCGCCTATAGCGAGCTCTCATGTATTCTATTCTAAGATCTTGAAACCCTTCTTAACTCTCACTTCTTAGACATCTGGAATCTATTCTCTTCTTCCGATCGCCAGTATGCTTGGCGTTCAGTGCTACTGCGATAGTAGCTTTCCTATTTAAACCGATTTATGGTTTTCCCGCTTTAGGAACTATGGAGACTTCCTGGGGCGCACTGACGATAGTCAGACGCATTTGGACGAGGTATGGGCAAACGCGTCGACTCCCCGCATTCCTCCAGCGCTCTTCTCTTCCTTGCGGTGTTTCGCTTCCGTCTCTTCTCTTTCGCTATTTTGTCTAGCTTTTTCTTTTCAACTCGACTCAATATCGGCTTGTGGTTGTGGAGCATCTGTGTGTTCCTCATAGTTAGCTATTAATGGTGGTGTTCCTCAGGGTTAGCTATTAATGTGGTGTTCCTCAAGGTTAGCTATTAATGATCTTCTCACACTCTGCACATCTACTCTATCAGCACTCATACAAATGTATTTTATCATGCTTCAAGCTCATTTTCAATTTACTCCTTCTTTTACTTCTATGAATCTCTAGCCAATCTTAATGCTCAATCGTTCACTGTCCAATGTAACCTTTCCGATTCCTCATTACCTGCGCTGAATCACAGACTGGCCATAAGAATTGTGACCGATATGGGGTCGTTCGCTCAACCTTGGTAAATTCGAAATTATTAATTTCGCTTTAAAACGTCAAATGATCTACAAATCGCTCACTCCTCTAAACGACCACCCGCATCATCCTTTACGTTTCCCACTCTATCTTCTACGACGGTTCTCCTTCTTCATCTCTCCAGTTGATCAAATATAAACGATCCCTCGCTAACAAGTAAACAAAAAAAAAAATCTGAATTGATAAGAACCCTAACACGACATACAACAACCATGTATGCTAGCACGCCGAAGACTGATGAAGCCTTAAAAATGTCCGTCGGTCCCCACTGTGGGGGCCGGGGGTGGTTCGCCCTGCTGAATGGATATTTCCCATATTAGCACATTTGAAGTAAGTGTCTCTCTGTGTGTCGCATATGTCACACACGCAGCTGGATCTTGATTCCAAATAGAAAAATTTAGACAACACATATGACTATATTGAAGCAGCTTTAATGAACTAGTAGTTGAAATATAAGCTGTCGGGTCCGACGGGGGCAGCTATAATGCATGTTCCAAACAAGACTTAAAACCATTCATAATATGCTTGATGTCTGCAAGGTAAAATAAGAGGGTGTGTGTTTCAGTTTCTGCGTAGTTTGGGGGCTGGGTCTACGTCGGCGGAGGGACGGGTCTGGGTCTGTGGGATTCAGACGGACGGGTTTACGCATGCGGACCCTTTAAATTCTTCGGCAGTGATGAGCGTGGGTTTCAACAAATTGCTTTCAAAGAACCTTTCACTAAATTTGATTTTCTGTAGCGTCGTAAGACATAGCTGTCAATTGTATAGCTACCTCGGCTCAAGCTGCCGAGAAGGAATTCCAGGAACTCCCTAAGAGAAAAAATGCAGTTTCCATTGTGCGCAAATAGGGGAATTTACAGGAAAAAAGCCTGCGCAACCAGGGCAGTCTCTTCTTCCAATTTCCGGAGGTACTTATTTCCATCCCAGTGCGGACGACAAAAACTCTAACTGCGAGCCTTTTATTGATATTTTTTTTTTTTTGCTCATGTTTATTTTAGTGCTTTTAAAGGTTTGAAAGTACATTTTTGTATGACAATTTTGAGTTATGATTAGACCTCAGTGGCTTGTGACTAAAGCTTCTTTGTGGTTGCCATTAACATATTGGAATTCGAGTCTGTCAACTAGCTTGCATTTATCTAAGAGACAGGCAACCAAACTTTTTGTGTAGAGTAAGACTAGGTAGTATGTCATTTTCCATGATAGGATGGGCTTACATGGTATGAGAGGTATAAATATCCTCCTAATCATGGATGGGCCCTTCGCCTGGTAGAGGCCGACGGTAATGTTGGCGGTTTCCACTTTCAGATGCATACGTTTTCATGGTCAAATGATCCTCTATATCGATGTTTTGCACTTTGACTGGCCGTGAACGTCCTTTTAATGCTGTTTTTGTCGGCGGCTTTCTCCAGGCCATCTGTTTCTTTATCCAATAAAACACTTCCTATAGACACCGCTTTCTTTTTGCTCGACGACAGAAAGGAAAATTGTTTGTCCGTTAAGCTACTATTTTCATAAGATTCCAAGGCGATGGCATGAGGCTAATACGATGCGTTACGAGAGATATTTCGCCAGTTCGTTAAAAAATTGCTGTCTTTCTAGCTACTGTATGGATCCTTTCATTAAAAATGTTACTGACAGGAGTCTATACTATCATATATAAGGATAGAATGGAATATAATCGGGATAAGGATATACAATGCTTCTAGTTAGTAGTATTGCCCAGAATACTGCAAAGGTTCTCAGTAGAGGATGTTTTGCATAAAAGAGAGTTTACCGACAGGCTGAGTGCTAGTTCAGAAATTACAGGAGTCGATTGTACTTTCGCCAGGTAAACAGGATTGCCTCTACAACAGCGCCGATTGGTTATAAAAATACTGGCAGCAGTACTTATTATTGCTGAGCGCTAGTTAAACTAACCTAATATTTATTAGATTCAGTTCAATAAGTGCAGATTATGTGATCGTACGAGTCATGGACTTAAAAGAGCCGAGTTTTTAACAAACCGAGGACCCGACAAAATGGTCGAGACACTCACACAGCCGAGCGATCTGTATACACCATTAAACGCGACGTGGAGCTGAAAGAGACTGGAACGTCGGTGCTGGCACCTAATCTTATCTCAGTTGTGCAGCGCGCCTCTATCCCGCGAGTTACGATGTTCTGTGAGATAAAGGTAGGTCGTGGTAACGCTACGGTATAGCAAATACTGTTGCTTTTTAGTAGCAACGAGAGAGATCAAATGCATTATACGGGTTATGCTATTACCTTATTAGATATTGAGATATCAGTTGTATAGTGTAAATAAATTTTCGCTCAACATTGGCTATATCCCGAATTTATATATTTAAAAGACAACATTGACAGCCGCTTAAATGGTAGTGATTATACAGTACTCCCAAATAACCTAAATTTTCCTAGGGGCTTTTTGGTTTTTACTCAGTTAGGACAAATAGTCTGAATGGTAATTCCGGACAAAAATGCAAATGAAAAATAAAGACCAACCCGAAGATTATAATATATAAGAAAATACGATATAAATTATAATATATAATAGATGATATTAATATATACTACTAATACTATCTAAGTAAGAGTTAATATATACATATCACTAGTAGTATAACGTATAGTAAACCGTATAAAAGCTGACTATACTTTAAAATATAAAAAAATTTGAATATAATCTATATTATATATATAAGTTAGATATATATATATAATTTTAATATTCATATAATTTATGAAGAAAATTATGACTTGTATCATGGAATTTAACTATTAATTTCATCCTATTGTATTCGGTCGATATACAGATAGGTAAAATAAATATTCAGTATTGTATTTGTTATTATGTGTTGTGATTATCTACAATAGTTACCAATATATACATATAATGTCTATTCGCTAGTAAGGATTCTTTCATTCGGAGACCTTAGGTAGTGTAGACTTCATAGCGAAAGAATTGATTCGTTAATTGTTTTCAAGTGAAGATGTCCCATTAACAAAGATGGAGTGGTTTACTATAAACATTATCTGGACTCGACTGTATGCAGCACTTATATGCGCAGAACTGGTGCTCATCGGGACCTTTGGATTTAGAAACTCGTTACTGACATTCGATGCACAATATCTGGGGGGATAGTGGTTTCACCCGAGAACTTGTGTGTGGATAGAGGTCAGAGGACCAAAACGTGACTTCTGACTTACTTAAATCACAGTTCACTTGAGACAGCTTTACTATCTTATGGCGGGCGGATGTGGTAAACCTTTTACTCTTTTTCTAGGATAGACTTACCGATACTGCAGCGGACCAAGATGTTTTTACCGAGGGAACTTACTGACTAGCACGGTATCCGTACGACACTTTACGACGCGCTCGTGAGACACAAGGAGCGCTGCTGAGTGTCTTGATGCACTGAGTTTTTGTGTAGATAATGATCGGTAACTCCTCCGGCTAGTGAACTGCTCGCTGCGACAGTCAGGGCGTCGTTTAGGACTCCACTGCTTTGTTTCATAGCCAACCTCATCGTGTTTAGGTCTGGAATTTTGCTTGCCATCATCTAGTCTTAAGTTACTATACTTAGCAAATGCGTGGGAAGAATTTGAAGAGTTTATCATTCCTTTAACCATCTAGATTAATGACCGCGTGGATGCTGTCTCAATTATCTGGCGTCAACTTTGCGTCTAGCGAGTAGAATATTGAAATTAGTTGGTACAGATGCGACAATTGCACCTCAAGCAAAGCTTATTGTCTTTGTATAGTTGTTGCTGGAAAAGGCAAAATAATGTTAATATTAATGGCCTACAAGTCTATTAATCAGTATATCCTGAGTGCGAAAGAGGTATGTCACTATCCAGTTTATCGATCTAGTATCATTAGAGTAATGCGTTCATTGATAGGCAATTTATGATTATATATATTATTGATTATTATTATAGTGATTATTATTATTATATTAGTGCATTATTTCGTTGAATATACTCTGAAATCGGGCTCTGCCAGTTGATGTAGTGGATGGTTACAGCTAGTTATGAGCAAAATATTATAGTGAATTAATAATTATGAGGATTACTGATTATATACTATTATGTATATAGATACAGTTATGATTATTATAATTATATTATATGAGAGAGAGAGAGTGCTTGATTAGCATAATATGAGTAATTATCTTTATGGTCTTGATGTACGATCAGTTCTATAGGACATCTATATTAATAGCGGTAGTAATTATAAGTGGTTAGATAGTATTTTATATAAGAGTGATATAGTATATATATTGGTTTTATCTAAAGCTCCAAAGAGGATTAAACACATCCTAGCGTATAGCTCGCAAATTGGCACGTCATCTGCGCAGATACTCATACGACTATATAAGATCTCGTCTAATATATCGCATATTACCTAATACTAATGTGTAAAGGCATGGCCTCAGTGCGAGTCACTCACTTAATTTCATTTTATGTTAATGTTGATTACCGCCATATAACGTCATACCGCTTTCGTAGTTCAAACCAGTATTACATTAAATTTAATTTGAATATTCTTATTTGATGTCGTACTTAATTATGTATTTGAAGCAATCATAATGCTACTATGAATATATGTTTGTAATTAATGCGATTTATAGGTGATTGTAATATATTATAAAGTATAATTATGAATAATATATTATTAAGTAAGTTGAATTAAATTGGAGTATAATCTATATATTTATACATTGATTAAATATTATTATTAGAATGAGGAGGAAAATATTGATTGATTAAGATAATATTATATTAAGAATATGTTATTCAGATATTTACAAATTTATTTAAGAATAATATTATATATATCTATATAATATATAAATTATGAGTTTAATCTGAATTTATTACATTAAGTGTATTTTCATTATTATTGAGCCATTTTATTATGAGTAATATTTTACAAGGATAGTTTAAATTAATTATTCGTTCTAAAGTTTTATTATTGTTACATTAGATTTAAGCATATAATAGTATATGGTATAGTAGAGTTAGTGTTAAGGCATGTCCCTTCCTATAGATATGAAAGAATGTTTACTAGTATTTGTTATATTTATAATTATATAATGGTTAGATACATGATAAATCTGTGTTTAATTATAATATCATTTTAACTCCTGTTATTATATAAATTTCTATAGTATTGATCTATCATATAGTATATAAATATTATTTTAATTAATGATTACTATTTTTATATCTGATTTTCAAGTATTATATGAGCATAAGTATTATATTTTCGATAATTACTTACACTATATTAATAATTTATTTAGATTATTTATTATTTATTATTACAAGTTAATATTAATGTATTAATATTGAAAGTAGATTTATTCATTACAAAGTTCGAGTATATATTTAATGTGTTCTTTATAAATGTAATTACTTTAAATTTAGTTTATAAATAATAACATTTTAAGTAAGTAGCTTTAATTACGATGCTTCTGAAAATTAATAGAGTAGCTAAATTATATATTTAGAATTATTCTAAATAATTAATATATAATTAAAATTACTCGATTCAAAACAAGGATTATGAAACACACGTTATTAGTTAAAAGCTCCAATATCTAATAATTAATAAGTAATTAATGGTGTAATTAGTTAATAGCAGAATGAGTATAGTAGTTCATAATAATGATATAGATATATAATTAAAGTAATAATCTAGTAATAAATAATAAAGTATTAATATAATTATTCAATAAATTTATAGTAATTATGTGTGGAATGAAAAATACATAAATAGTAAACAAAATTATAATTTTAAATAATACGATAATAAATATAATAAATATACATATTTAAATCACAGTGATATTAAGTAGATATAAATAATCTTAAACTGATATATCTAAAATAATAATATAATTAATAGAATTATTATATCACTAATATAGAGTGAATGGGCCGTCAACCTTAAAATATTTATCTTATAGACCATTAAGTATACTTATAACTTTAGTATTTTTTAATTAAATAAATGGGAGCATGGATGAAAAGGAAAGAAAGGATAACTTCATATGTAAACAATAGAAGTCAAAATATATAATAATGTGTTTAACCATACAAAATATCTCAACACTAAAAACAGCCAATAACACTCAGAAAAGGAAATAAGGAAATATACATGTTTATGTATCGGTTATGATATTAATAATGCTGTTATTTATTACTTTAAATTATTTTAATATGTAAATCAGGTAAGTTTCGAATAATAAAATAAATACATAATAAAAGTAATAAAAAAAAAATAAGAAATAAATAATATAAATATAATGTGAGAATTATTATATAATATAATAAATTAAATAAGTATCTTCAAAAACTAGATTCAATACTGACATCAGCTAAGATTATACACTTTTGTTATTGGTAATCTGATAAAATTTTATAGTTAACTAGGAAACATGTAAAAAAAAGAATAATATAATAAATATTAATAATCATATTATACTAAAATTAAAATATTGGATATTTTTCTTTTTTATACAAGAGAGAGGGAATAATTATATATATATTAATAATTTATAATTTATTTAATTTGTTAAAAGTGTATATAACATCTGGACATTGATAGGGGAGCTTCGATGCAGCGAGGGGTAACACACAGGTGGGGACGATTATTTTTTCACATATCAACGATAGGGGAGGAGTTGAGGGCAATACTCCTCCAGTCAGACTATGCAAATTACACGAGTCTGGGGTTACTGGGATGACCCATCGCCGAAAGGTGTATGAGCGGTAATTAGTCTCGAATTAATTCCCGCTAGTTCCACGGAAAGGCGAGAACTCCACTGAACTTATTCCTGCCATCGATGCGGTAAGCCCATGGTAGTTAAACAGAAGAAGGTTAGAGAAATAAAGAGAATTCAAAATTTTATTTATTTTTTGGATTATTTTAAATTGCTAAAATTATTTTATTTATTTTTTTTCTGTTTAGATATTTTTAACAATATTCGGATTACAAAAATTGGACACATCATTTATTCAGTCAATGTTTGCCTATTAGGTTCCTTCTAGGAAAGAGCCTATTCAGTTTATTTGTTTAGTATTATTTGAAGAATTATCATAATTCATAACTAAAGTCAATAAGATAATTTATTTTTGTCTGTTTTAAATGTAAATTATTATACATTAGGTAGCTTTGTACCTATATATTACTTGAGGGTATTTATAATATGTATAATAGGGAGTACAATATCTAATTAATTATATTATTTACGATGTAGTATATATTAAATAAAAGTATTTTAATTATTGTATAAAATAATTATATAATAAATTAATTATATAATTATAATTAGAAAAGTATAACAGTAAATAGTTAATTCATTAAATTTTATAAGAACTCTTGACGATATATGCAACTTCACACTAAAAAGTGAAGTTGAATAGAGATGAAAGATAAAACATAAAAAATTCGTATTATTTTATTTCTAAAAGATTAAAGTTTATATATTTAATTGATATATATTAGGATATAATACTCCAGTTATCTTCTTCTACTCACTGCTATCGTTCATCTCTCTCCTATACCTCAGATGATATACTATATTAATATTACGATATTATATCCTTTACTTAATTATAAGTAACTTTATTTCTTTGAGTATAGGTAATATATTATATTTAATAGTAATATATATGTATAGTGATAATAATGATCAGAGTATAATAGATTATATATATATTAATATATTAATATATAATAATATTTAATATATATATTAATATAGTAATTAGTATATTTAATATATAAGACAAATATAAAAAGATATTATTTAAGATATATATATAAATATATATAATATAGATTATAAATATTAATATAATGATATTATATATATGAATGTACGTAAATATGAGCTATTAATATATATTAATCTACAGTATAATATATAATACTATATTACTCTTAGGCTGCTATCGTTGTTACGATATATATAAAGTACTATATACTACTATATATATCTAATATAGATATTTATAACTGTATATATATTATAGGAATTAGAATTTTATTTGTGTATTATATTAATTATATATATATGATATATAATGTATATATATCCTATGATTATATATATAGTATTTATAGTAGTATATATCAGGTATATGTATAGATAGAGGCGTGAGCTAAATATGGGAGTAATATTAATTAGATCGATAATTTATAAGTAAAGTTCTTGCCAATGCTGAATGGGGATTGTTCCTGTCGGATCTATCGAGCAGACCGCTTTTGGTACAACTTCAACTACTTTTAAAATTCAGAGCCTTCTTTAACATCTATTTTCTTAACAATAAGATCTCCAACTTTCCATTTGCACTTTGACGATTACGACTTACACTGTGAATTAACTATAAGACTTACTTGGTCTCAACATAAACACTAAATTGTCGTTGGAATGGCTCATATTACATGGTGCTAAGGGTGGCCTCAAAGATAGCTGGAGTTCCTGTTCAGGGTTGAAGGAATTTTTTTCCTCTGAAAAGTTACTCCAGTTATATATAAGAGCCTTATCCACAATTGTATGGAGTACTGTTCTCCCATTTTGGGGGATCTGCCGACTCAAGTCCACCTGTCTATTGGATATGGGGTGTGGTCCTAACTAGCTAAGATACTGAAATTAACTGGTCCGCCACTATTCTGTCAAAACTAAGTCCCTGGTGAGCGTCCCTCTTATCTCGGCGCGTACGTTGGCGCACTATCGTCTTTCTCTATAAAGGACACAACGCATGGATGCTCAGGGGAGTTCACGCGTGTGAGGTGACCTCCTCATCGCATTTCACACCGATCTTTGCGTACGCCCTACGGCATCACAAGAGGTGCCTCTGCTCTCCACATGTAAAGTTTTATGCGTGGTATATTGAATAACCTCAAGACCTTAGTTCGATCTGTAGTTAATATATATTGTGGGTTGAATATATTCACTCCTTCTTTACCAGCTACTTTCCTCGCACCTTGTTTTTTTTATTTATTCTAGGTAGGGTGTAAGAAACTACAGTGAGCCATTGTTACTTACTGAATTTATGATATTATACTTTATACGCTGCTACCATGAGCTACGATTATAACTGATAGCTAGTACTAATACCCCGTTAGTGCTACTTATCATCGACCATACTGACTAGTATAGTAAATACTCAGGATAGTACCTATCGGGCACGTGCACTTCCATCTGCCAAGCTCGAGTAGGTAGGTACGGAGGAGAAGCGAGAAGCAGCAGTACGAATACAGCAGAGACGACGCCGACCGGGAGGAGTAAGCGGAGAAGGCAGATGTCAGATGAGAGAGGGGAGGAAGTTTAGATCGCTGGGAGCAGAGAACCAACCAGGTGTTCATGCTCAAAATCTCTAACTATACTGGTAGATAATATATATAGGTCACTATCCTATATTCAGAGCATATATGCACCTACATATTCATCACGATCTGAGTAATCGCGCAGTTACATACTGAACGTGTAAGCTTAGCTATATATCAGATCATTATCTATCCCCAGAACCTGAGTATAGCTGCTGTATATAGACTAGTCATATACTATAGTAGTAACAGTTGTACAGGTCTACATAGGGACTGTATATACTATCTGCAGTCGAGTGATATATTTGATATCAAGGTACTATTTATACTACCTAATGTATATGATTCTACTAAATGTATAAGTTCAGCGAAGGTATCAGGACAGATAATATATGATAGCCTATATTCAGCTATGTGCGCGATACTGCATATAGATGCTCAACTTACCTCTCATCTCAGTACTGTCACTCAGTATATCAATACACATATGATGGAAATAATAAAATAATAAGTTTAATTCGTATATTCATATATATATATATAAGGCTATAATTAAATATATACAATTAGTATACATAGAGATAATAATAAGTAAATAATAGATAGAGATATAATATAATATAATAGTCAAATAAAATATATTTGTATTAAAGATGATGACATATAATATAAAATGCGCCAAAAGAAATCTTACACGAGGGATAATGCTAACTAGAATAGATAAACGCAAGATAACTACAAAATGGAAAGTAATAATAAATAATAGTAATATAAGTATTAATAACACGTTGTATCCATTGCTTTTATTCAAGACTATAATTTAAATATTTTCTCATAGATAAAGCTCCATCTATCAGTGATTATTTTCCAACTCGTGATAGTTTAGTTTAATTAGGTCGCCGTTTATATTGTGTAGTGATTTTTCTAATATTTTTTATTAATCTCAATCATTCAAAACCCCTCTGTATTTTTGGAGTCCTCCTTGATAGAAAGTGGCACCACGATAGCCTGTTAGAGTTGAGTGGTAGAACTATATTAATAGATATAGTAGAATAATTAACGATAATATATATTAGATGGTTATATCAACCGAAGATGAATAGTAATAGTAATATATGATAGGAATGTAGTAGGTATAGTATGATCGTAGAGATTAGTAAGCATAATATGGTGCATATATAAGTTAATCAGTCAGATGGAGTGGGATATCGGTGTATAGGTATTATATTAGTATATCTACGGAATTGGAAGAAAGTTAGAAGCAGTCAAGATCTTATATTGCTGAAGTAAGTTATCGTGAGGATTCGGAATTATGACCGTAGACACGAGTCGTGGGTATCACAAGAGTAACGCCAGGAGAGTCTGGCATGAGTAACGCAGTGACATTTGAAAACACCAGTTTTTGTCGATCCATCTCTAATAATGCTTAGTTATATGTAAAGCACTAAACATTACTGCTACGCGAAGGAACCTATCGATCATATAATATAACGAGTAGGTATAAATAGAATAATATCAGACGTATGATATAGAGGTAATCCAGTCATAGTGGCTGCTATTAAGGGGAGTATTAAAGAGGTATATAGATGATATATATAATATATTAATAGAATATAAGTAATAGTAAGACGATATGTATGACAAAAAGGTCAGATAGATTTAAGCGTAAGACTAGACTGTAGATCAGATATTGACGAGTAAGAATAGGTAGATCGAGATTATGAATTAGGAGCATGAACGAGAGTAGATCGATAGGAGGTTGCCGATAGAGATATGAGATAGATTAGATAGTAAGATAAGGATGTATATAGACGTAGATGTAGATAGATGTTACGGGACGAAAGTATGAGTAAGGGTAGATATAGTGAATCGAGGCATCAGCTATAAGATTAGCATAGAGGTATAAGTAGGATCGGAAATTAGGGCGTGATATTACTCGTAACTGGGTAAGTGAGGTGATCAGGTATGGTAATCGAGCAATACTGGTAGACGAGAGGGAGAGAGAGAAGAGGATTGAGAGGAGGGCGGAGTTCGACAGAGAGGAGAGGGACAAATCGTATACATATGCGAGCGTCATGGAGGCTGAGGTTTTGGAAAACTATGTGATTCGAACCGAGGTCTGTCTGTGTAAACAATGTAACATAGAAATGCCTACCTACGAGTCAGTCGTATCTTCCCAGAGAATAAAAGAGATGAGAAAGTGAATGTACAAAGATATTATCTAAGTACAAATACAAAAAACTCTAAAAGGGTGGCATGAACTCTTACTGGATAATCACCCTCATTGAGTCCATGTACCTGCCGTTTTCGTTCGTACAGAGCTCATATGTTTTGGTCAGCTGGGAGCACTGCGCGACGCGCGCACATCATCAATTGGCATGTGGTTGGATGAGTGATAGATTGATAGAGAATCGCGCGGCGTAGAAATCGGTAGGATGAAGTCATTTTCGAAAGGGGCTCGTGAGGATTTGAAGGAGAACCCGACAGTTGGCGAACCGATACCCAGGTAGATAGTTATTGTTATGTTCCTGATAGCCATCGTACATTCACAGGTAGCCACTGTCTGTGTTAAACTAGTATATAGTGATAGGTAATAGTATAGGATCAGTAGGCTAGTATATGTATTATATTAGACTATACTACGGTAAAAGTATTTTACTAGATATATAATGTTAAGTTATATACTATTATATGTGATATTGATAAGATTATATTAGTACCTATAAGTCATCGCTAGAGGATGTAACTGAGGTGAATACGAGATGTGCTGTAGATGTGTAGAATGTTAGTAGAGAGTGAAGAGGAGAGAAAGGAGAGCTATAAAAGTGAGAGAGAGAAGACGTTAGTAGTAAGACCCAAGATAGCATTCATAGTTTCATTTATAAATAACGAATGATACAACGACCTTTGAAAAGCTGTGCACATGCTATGAAATAAGAGTCTATAAGCAATCGAGTGAGCTGTAACCACGGCGGAGGCTTCAAATTCGTATGGTCGTGAGAGGTTTCCCGAAACAACGTCAAATGAGAGAAGGTTCCTGGTAACTAATTCGGTAGATAAGCAATAACGGATGACGTAAGCAGACAGTCGTGTGGATGCATCTATATGGATTATGATCTGATATTCCCTCAGGAGTACTCATGATAAGGTAGTTCTAGGATACAAGTGGCTTACAGGCGCGATTCATTCGGCAAATGAGTTATAAAGCCCAGAGTAGTAGTAAGAAGGGAGATCAAGAGTAGACAATTTTTCTGTCGATTAGAAGTTGTGAGATCATATTATTCTTTATACTGGGTAGGTTTGAGATAATAGTTATAAGCAACTTTAATTGTATTATCCATATTATAATTGTAATAATTAGGTAGAAACGGTTGCATGGATTTGCAGATCAATAAGATTAGGAATAGTGAGAGGAGAAGATAGATCAGAATATACATGCAATAATCAATGACATATTGTATGAGTGCGAAGCTAAATAATAGAATGATACAAGAACTTCAGTCAAATATGGCAGTGTAATTAATCAATGAGTTTGGAGCCCACGAGGGTTCATTTCTGAGCTATCCACTATTGATATGTATCTCGCGGAAAGATGTGAAACTAGTCTCGACTATGTATACTAGCAATAACTAGTAGAAAATTACATAAGTAGGTATGATTAGTTGTCATAATCTGGTATAATAGCGAGAAAGTATTCTGCAGGCCTTCACCTAGAAAAAAAATAAAATAAAATAATAGATTATGGCCCACGGTACCTCGAGGGACGTCGACGTTAATCTCAATTATAAAGCTGGAAATAATTCTACGAGTTGCAATCATGAGACTTTTTTAAGGGGGATGGGTTGAGTATATTGATGAGAGACAAGTTTTATGCAGTACTATGTAAGTCGAAAGTGTAGAAATAGTTGTACGCGATTAGAATACTGGTGAGTCTTAGAATTATTCGGTATGATACATCTTATAGTGACTTGGGAGATAGCGAAGCGATGTGAACGTATATTGTATATGAACATAGGCTACCATCTAGAAAACATCACGACGGACGGAACCATCTGATCTATACAGGATGATGAGTTAGCTGAATATGGGTTTAGTTGTATAGGGATGAGTGTTCAGTATGATGTAAACTAGTTACAAAATGCGAAAATGAATGTAACGTACGGTACTTGCTCTGATGTAGTACTCGAACACTCTACCCCTTGATACTACTTCGTCGTATTGCCCTAGTATAGAAGGTATGAGTAGTCACTACAAGGGTGAGATATAATGCAGGTAGAAGCGTGCGAGTGGTATCAGAGGAGCCGTTCCAAGAATGAAAGTTGATAACATTGAAGGTGGAGCAAGTATTTTTGAGAGCATAAGGTATTGAGCAGATTATGTTGAGGGTACGAACACTAAGACTGGCCAGGACAGGCATAAAGTAGCGCATTTAGTATACTGACTTCTATACTTATCTCCTACTGAAGATAATTAGATGGACCTTTTGACCCAGATCTGCTATATAAAGCCCCGTGTCTAGGCCTCTTAGTGGTATGGCATAGTGAAAGAATGGAAGTAGCTCAATGTGCGCGTCTGGTATAGATTAATAATATAGGTAGAACTGTTAGTCTCGGTCTGCGAAAACATAAGTAACAATTTAATTTTTCTAGTAGTTGAAGTTAGGTTAGCGTCTTTTCTGATCACTATCAGAAAACAATACATAATCCTCACTCATGCAACTATGTCAATTAGTTAGAGACTAAGTAGCTCCCCGCACAAAATGTATGACTACAGTATCCTTGTTATCGATAAGTGCGTCTTGTATTCCTACGTCTATAAAATCTCACTTTGGCCCATCTTTCTAGACCATCGGAGCACCAGACACAAGCATATTAAGTTGGCCTAATGGAGCGACATAGTCTAATATTAGGTTTATATTTTATAATCTTAATTTTAATATACGTCACTATGTACTATGGATATAGTTATATAAGATATTATAGTAGGTACGTAGTAGGTAACTGATAATAGCTATAAATAATTATTAGCTAGTAGGAAAGAAAAAAAATTGCCGTCAAATCCCGTAATATCTCGATTAGCGTATGTCGTAGATGAACGGCGGGTACCGACAAAGGAGGGGCGGTAGTGTTAAGGGTAGATGGTTGAGTGTGGTCTACCATTAACTTCTAGTATGGATATCACATGACTTAATTTTTTTAGATCACATAGATATGCTAAGGAATTGTTGCCAACTGTTGTCATAGAGAGAAGGAGTCGTGATATACTATCAAGATAATTAGTATCTGCATATAACCGTGTTCAACTATTGAATGAGTATCTAAGTTATACGGAGTCAGTACAAAAATTGTAGGTAATGTTATATAACCGGTATGATATATCAGATGTATATGATTCGATATATGTGACAGAGGAAATAATAGAGATATAGATGAATGAGGATGATGATGTGATGTTAGGATAGGGTATAGTATTTAAGAAAGGGCCATAACACTGATGATTTTGCTACGCGTGTGGGACCGTACTGGATAACAAATAGATAGATACGTGAGGACGTTGTATAAGTATGGAATAAGTGGTGGGATATTGAGTTTACAGTGTTGATCTAGTAGAGAAGGTACTGTCTGCATTTATTATTTATTGTGCATTCCATAAGTTTTACTATTAAGCTTAGAATAATTGAGTGGTATAATTTTTGTATATTTAAGCTAAATGGGAACTAGGCAGGATTTCATGCCAAAATTTTACTAGCATGCTATGATGAAGTTATTAGTGGTAGGATTTGAGCTTATGGTTACTTTCGAAACTGTTTTGGGTGTGACATGGCTAGGTATGGTACTGCGAAGAGATTTGGGGGCTCTGGAGGAGTCGAAATTGTAAGCCCAACAACTGTTGGTTGACAAAGGGTCAATTAGAGATTCCTTGGTAGCTCGAGTTTGCGACCTACTAGTAGTCTGTCCAAAATGAGATGGGAGTGTGTCTATATAGATACAATGGTTAAGTAAAAGAGTATGGGCGATTTGATTGCTTACTATTAGGGCATATATAAGTAATAGTTAATTTTCCATATTGGAGAGTTGATAAAATTGAGTATCATGATCAAATGAATAGTATAGTTATGGTATATTTACGGTATGGTAATTGGGGGGAGGGAAATGTGGATTCAGGTATATTCATTTACCATACATATCTGCCTCAATGATGATCAATCATACGGTATTTAGTTTTTTATCCTCTGTTTACACAGATTTCACTACCTGTAGACTCATGACATCAGAGGTGACAATGATAAGCCGCTAGATATTTTATAATGCAATCATATCAAGGTAGAGGGGTGTAAGAGTGTCGACATGTATGTAATATTTCTCAATATAACGATTTATCCCGTCTAGCGAGTAATATATATTTAAAACTCGTAGTAATAGGCTAATTATATATAGTTCTGTATAAAATATCTATATGATTCTACATTATTCTCTGGGTAACAATTGTAGAGAACGACAGATAGCTTAGATTAAATAACGTTAGATGAATCAATAAATAAACACCTCTAACTTTGTTCACGTGACCGAGTACTTCCACAGCAATAAGCAGAATAGAAAAAGAAAAGATTTATAAAAAAAAATAAATATAAAATTAAATAGATATAATTAATATAGTTGAGGAGAATTTAATAATTAGTGACCATTATCATTTAATTAATATATATAAGTAATATCTCAATTATAGTAAGATATAGGATAGATGAAGTAATTCCAAGTACTATGTAAAAATAATACTCTCGTTACGACGAGTATGTGGGATACATATATTTATAGGTGGAAAGATATCCTATGAGAAAGACAACACAAATAAATAGTAGCAAACAAATAGCTAGCCTGGAGATTACCTATTAAAAATATTATATATTAGGAGTCACATCAATCCTATGTTTGTATATGGATACGTAGGTATCAGCATCAGATTATGATACCGACAAGGTATAAATATAGTATTAAGTCATAATTAGCAACATAGACTCAAACTATACTCATCATATTATCTAATCTGATATGATGCAGTATTATATTATAGTGCTAGTAATAGCGTATATAATATATATAAGCATATCATCAGCTAAGAGGCGATGTGATTACGCTCAGGATTGGTTACTATTCTAGGATAATTAACCGTTAGACATTATAAAAAATTCGCAATTCGTGATAGAAAAGGCAAGAAACTAATAAAGTTTAGTTAGCAAACTAACAATAAAATTTCATTGATTGTAAAAAGAGTCCAGGTAACTCTAATAGGATTACGTTAACAAACAAAAATAAAGCTTAATAAATTATAAAAGTTAGGGTAAATGTAAATTTTGGAGCAAGATGACCATTTATTGTAACATTAAAAAACAGAAATGATGCAGAAACTAAAAGCAAAAACGACTCACTTTTGCAGCTCGATAAGCATTCTTTATAAACCTTGTTTAATGAATTATTTTTGGACAGGAATTTTCCAAATATATTAGCAGAAAAGTGATCCTTATCTAATAAGGAGACTTCGGCTAGAAAATTCAGATAATTAGCTTATGCAAAGACAGATTAGTGAATATTTGAGAAATTAGATATGTTCATCAGTTCAACAGAATATTTTATATAAACTATTCTTAATGATCTCCATTATGAGATTAGAAAGGACGTTTAGACTAACTGACTTGAATAGCCTAATTTGCTTAATCGAAAATTGTAAGAAATTAGATAAAATAATGACTCCGCTCTGCTGGATTTTATCTCCTTTTGACAAAAAGCTTTTGACATGATTGATCATTGATGTACTGCTCCAAGTAATTACAATTGAACAATTAATCGGCGGTTTGAAGAGCACACATGTACAATGAGTCTATGCTACTAATAGCTAAATTACTGTATACTAAATACACATCATGCTTAAACAATGCTACTATGAACGACTAATTCAGCACACTTTCACACATCTAATAGACTGTAACCAGGAGCTCATATTCCTTAGAGCATAGTTCTTATATATATATCTATACTAACTTACTATCATAATCTAACTACAGAGTTGATACCTAATGCATATGCACGTATACATCTATCGACTTCTCTCTAGTCACCTTATGTTTCTTTGCTGAACCGATCTCCATTTTCTCTGCAAAGATGCGAGTTCTCTGCGTAAGCAAGACATGTTAAAAAATAATGAAATGGATAGATGCTATTAAGCTATCTTTCACAATAAATATTTACATAATTTTTTTAGGACAATAAAATTAAGATTTAAAATTAAAATTATAATGTAAGAATGATAGGGCTGCCAATGCTAAAATACTTGGATTAACAATCGATGATCATGACATTTAAGACTCTTGCCTTTAGGAAGCTCATCTACCGATTGGTAACGACTGGCATGTTTGCGTAGGAATACATTGTGTAGGTATATGTGCTAACATGAGGTCATGTGTAGGAATAACTGACTAGTAAATTTGGTTTGTGTTCATCAACTCTTATTATATTCATTCCTATTCCGATGGAACACTATAACTCAATCACACATCTATTCACACACACTACTACACACACACCCTCATTATTTACTGATTTCTATAAGGGACCAAGTAATCTAATATCTTCTGTAATACACGACACTCTAGTAAACAAACGACAGCGATATTTTCCTCTTAGCATACAGAGCCTTAACAGCCATACACCTTATTAACCTAAAGATATTGCGTTTAAAGCATCTAGCTAATTATCAACTCCTTTATTAGATAGAGATTATCATATCTCTCATACAACAAACTTTTATATTGACTTATATATAGATAGTATTATCGCATTAAACAGCACAGCGCGCAGCAATAGCAACTCAATCACACTAACACGCACTACATCCATCTACAATAAACCTCCTTTCTGTGACTAAAAAGCATCAGCGTCAGCTCAAGCAGTAAATTTTCATAATGCAAAAGACTCAAACACGAAACTCTACCAAATCTTTTACTAAAAAATTAATAACATTTATCTATAAGATATTAATAATACTACCAGGATTGACTAGTAATTGCTACTCACATTCATCTTAATTCATATCACACATTATAATCTATATGACATCTTATATATTAATTCACACATTCCTATACCATACACACATTCAGCTATTTATAGATATTCTCTATTAATCTATATATATTTATCTCCATTCTTTATTGAGTTACATTCATTTATTACATTTTATCTCTTTTTTTTACTATATTGATTATTTTATTATTATTATTATTTTTTATATTTATTAATTCTTTGTTTATTTATTACATTTTATCTCAGTCATTATCACTTACATTGATTTTATTTTATTTTATTATCATATATTTTTATACTTTATAATTATTAATTAATTCATATTTTCACTATGACACTTCACTCACATAGACACTTACACTTACATTTAACACTTATACATTCTCATGTTATACTTACATATATTAGATACCAATTACTCTCTTTTTGGTCTTTACTCATTATGTGAGTTTCTATTATTTTTATGTCTCTTATTCCTTAAATTTAGGTGTCTATTTTAATCATTTTATTTAATAATATCATTTACTTATACAGACTCCTTATTATATAGTTCAGTAATAAGATTTATATAAATCATATAGATGGGTGTATTTACTTAAACCTATGTGGGTGAGGTTAATTTATGTATTATGTATTTTTTGTTTCAATTGTTTTATTCACTTTTTATATCTTCAATTGTTTTATATAACTTTGTGGCATTTTAGCGAATAGTTTTTATCTCTGATTCTATTAATACTATAATTGTCTTTTTATTCTGTCATTAATTCTAATCTATATCATTATTTATTGTTAAATTTTATACAATTATTTAACTCTTAAATCTTATTATTTAAATTACAAATTCAATTATATTATGATGATATCACTCTTGGGAATTCTCTAGGAAGAATATCGTTTATGTCTCTTTTGGTTTTTTTCTCTCTGTTTTAATAATATCTTTAATTCTTTTATTCTTTCTATGTTCTTTACTCTCTGTTTTTGTTCCGTCTCTTAGCCACTCTCTCATTTTTATTGTCTTTTATCATTATATCTACATTATTTTTTTTTATTTATATTATACTATTTTCTTAGAAGTAAATCTTAGTTTATATGTTGTAAACATTGGGTGGTGTAGTCTAGACACCTATATAAGGGGATGTGGTGTTAGTATGCCTTTTGTTTTTTACGCTGTGTGTCTCGTATGACTGCTTTTTTTAAACGATTTCGATTGTTTTTACTTGCTTTGTAACTTCGTTGTTTTTTGTGCTGTGCTGTTGTTAAACTCTATGATTGGTATTTACTGCTTTGTAGCTTCAAGTTATTGTTCTTTATTAACTATTTATCAATTATTCTCTATAAGGCGTGTGTAATATAGTTAATTTTTCAATATAATCCGAGTGGTATTAGATTTGCCTTTATATATACCTAATGTAGGTTGTGGATATCTTTAGTTATATTGCTTTTGTTTTTTATTCTTCTATCTTTTTATCTTACTCATCTTCATTCATTTTCTTTATAAATTTATTGTTTATTATACTTCACAAACATTTCGTGATCCTTTTAACACTTTGTGTCTTACTTTATATCTTTTCTCTTGGTCTTTTTATACTGTTATTTTTTACTTATTGTCTTTACTGGTTTAACTCTTCTTACTGTTTCTCTTTTGTCTTATTATATTATTCGCTATTAATTTTTATATAATAAAAGCTATATTTAATTGTTTATTTTATTTTTTTATATAGTATTTTAATAATCTGTCTTTGTTTTTATATTATATCTTTATTATTATTTTGATTTATTTATTAATGTTTATTCGTTTTTTTTTTTATTATTTATTTATTCATTACGTAATTTATTATTATTATATATATCATTTAGTTTATTTATTATTTATTTATTTTTTCATACTTTATTAATTGTTATAATTTATTATTATGTTATGATACATACTATCTATCTATCTCTCTTACTTCATCTCACTACTCATCACTTATCATTATCATCATCCTATTACGCTCATTAATTTTTTTTCCTCTCACACACCACAACTCTACAGTCATTTCTGGACTATATATCTCTACACACAATATCTATTGCATCTCTTTTACATTTATATATTTTATCATTTTCAATTTTCAGTTATGGTGCGGTCTGATACACAACCATTATCTATTATTATAGTATAATTTATACTATTTTATATCATATGGTTCACTTATATTCTATTTTAGTACTTAATATTTATTATTCATGCTGGTCTCTACTTTTTTCACAACATTTCATTATATATTTGATTATCTTTATTACTTACTATATTATCTATTTCCACATTTAATGACTACTTACATTCATTGTCTCATTAGTCAATTCTTATCTATATTTTACATACTTACATCCTTCACAATCTGATTATTCTCTAGTATTTTTATCTTATCATCTCTTCTCTCTCATGATTTACTTATCATTCTCTCATCACTCAGATTTTACTTTTACTTCTTATCATCTTCCTTCTTACACTATTTTTTATATATGCTCTTACTCTACTATTCAGATTTTACTGTACAACACTTGCATATCACTGAGTTCATCTACTCTACTCTGTATTCACTTAGCTTACACTTGTCATATTATTACTCACATCACACTAGTATCTCTACTTGTTTCTTTTTGCTTATCTATTTCTATTCTTAGTCCTTCATCGTTGTCTCCTCTCAATTTTTGGCACCATTATCCCATGTGTTATCTATGAGGTATGTATAATACACATTGTTTTTGTTCTTCTCATTCTTACACAGGGGTTTGGGCGTTCACTTTATATAATTACTTCAAGTTTCCTCTAATATAAATATTACTTTAAATAGGTAAGTGTGTCATAAAGTTTTGGCGTAATTCGTTGATTATGTACAATTTAATCATATCTAACGTTTGAGCAATATAGCATTTACTTATATGAAATTTGTTAAGTATTTTTTGTTTTATAAACTTTTTATTTATCATAAAAAATGACTTATAAAATACTTTTACTAAAAGTTTACGATAAATTTCTTGCTTATTAAAATTCGCATAATTTTTTAACACGTACTATAGCTAAGCTAATATTGCATGTTATTAATCAGTTTATAGAAAGGGCCATGCTCTCCTATAGCTTATTCTTTTTATTCATCAAAAGTCAAAGATTTTTCCAAACGTATTTTCCATTTTATTTCTTTTATTTTACTTTTATGTTTGTTTAGTCTTTATAATTTAACTTATAGCTGACTCCAAATGTTCCATTTTATTTATCTTTATTAGTATCCTCATTGTGTTTAATATAAGTATTATATATTATCTATAATATATATTATTAGATTTTTTTCTCTTTTTGTTCTTTTTTTTTTCTCTTTTTTCTATTATTCCTTAAGTGTTTTTATATTTCCAATATATAATTAAGCTATCTAGATTCTTTTATTTTCATTTTACATTATTATTAATATTCTTCTAACACTTTTTGTTCTCGATATCTAGTCTCAAACATCTAATCTTCATTAATTTTTTTTTTAAATTTTTTTCTTTTTTTTTTTTTTTATCTTTTTTTTTTTAGATCTAGGTCATCTCGTGTTTTCTTTATTATTATTATTTATTATACTATGTACATTTTTTAGTGTAAGTGGTGCTTTTAGCAGTGTTTAAGTCGGCTTGTGTTTATTTCTGTGTCCAGCCAGTGCTTTCATTGGCCGAGTAATAAATTCTCTATGATTATGCTGAGATGACGTTGACACCAGACGGTATTTTTAAATGAATTCGATAAGTTTTTACTCCATATATGTAATTATGCATTAATCTAGATTATATATTTATATATATATATATTATTTATACAGATTAGTATACATAGATATTACATTAAAATATATATATATTATTTAAGTTATATTTATTATTATTATATATATATATATATATATATATAATTATATATATATATATTATTATTATTATTATATTATTATTATTATAAATATTATATTTTTTTTATTATATTATTTACACTTTATATAATTATTATATATATTATATAGTATATATTATTATATTATATATATATTTTATATTAGTATTATAATATATATATATATATAGTATTATATATTTATATATATATATACTATTATATATTATATATTTATATTATATATATTATTTATTATTTTATATTTTATATTTATTATATATATAATATATTTATATATTATTTATATTATTAGAGCATCATATCATTGTAAATTAATATTATTTTATTTTTATTATATTATATATTTTTTATATATATTTTTATATATTATAATATATATTATATTATTAGAGCCATCATATTTGCAGGTAAATTCATATATATATATATTATTATATATATTATATATAATATATATATATATATATATATATATTATATATATATATATATATTATATATATACTTCTTATATTTATATATATATATACTATAATATATTTTATATGTATTTTATATAATATAAATATATATATTATATAATTTTTATATATATATATATATTATTATATTATTATATATATATTATATATATATTATATATACGTATATATTATATATATTTAGAGTGAACATGGTATCATTATTTTATTCAACCTGAAAGGTTGAATAGAATGATTAATTAATTAACTTATGAAACACTCAAAACTCATATTTTATAAGTAATGACTATTATAGCTTTTCTTATATTCATTTTTTTAATTGTTTTTTTTTTTGCCTACGCACAGCACCGAGACTGCAAGTCATAGGAGGGTAGGGTTTGGTTATGGTATCTACAACTTAGGACTTTTTGGTGTGAGCCATTGTCGTCGTAGACAGGTTCGTATCAGATCCTCTCGGCGGGGTGTGGCCTAAGTGGTCATAGCAAATAACTAATTATATTTTATTATATTATATAGTGTATATATATATATATACTCATATATATATTATATATATATTATATTTATATATATATTTATATATATTATTATATATATATTTATTATATATAGTATATTTATATTATTATATTTATTTATATTATATTATTCACTTCTTCGCTTTAAGGGCATTAGATATTTTTGTAACAAAGTGTTTTATTTCGCAGCAGAGGAAATGTGAGACGGATTCGGAGTCGAATTGGGGTGCAGTCAGGTGGAGCGGAGGGGGCCGAGCTGTAGGTTGTGTGCTGAGTTATCATTTGTTTATATACATATTGGTGATTTATGTTTTGGTGTAGAATTTGATTATGTAAGTTTCAGAACCGAAGGGTGTTGAGGATAATCGGAGGGGGTTTCAGAAAAAAGAAGGAATGCATAAAGAAGAGGAGAAGGAAGGATGGAAGAGGAGTGGAGTCATGTATCAGTTAGAAAATCACGATGTTCGAACGAGAAATAAATGGAATTCGGACAGATAATGCGAGTGTTACAGAGTTGATCGAAAACGATCATAGTGAGTATTCGTAATACATGTTGTTGTTATATTATTTTCATGAATATACTTTATGTTGTATAATGTTTGAGGGAATGCTCTATGCTCTTTTTTAGATCCAGTATGAGGCGATTCTTCAAGTGCTAATATTCCTATGATGAGGTCAAATATGAGCAATTTACGGAATTAGGCTGACAAGTGTCTCTCTGGTACACACGGCTGTTGGGTTGCTCGAAATGAACCTATATTCGCTTAATTACTGGTACTCCTATAAATTTAGTCACTTCGATTCATTTCAGGTGATAAAGCCCTTTCTTTTTGTATACGTGCTATATTTACTTCTTATACTTCTTATTTTACCTTCTTTAGGTCAAAAGGATTTCCTATGTATTATGTATTCTATCTTAGATCTCATTGATTTTCATTTTTCTATTATTTCTTTTTTATATATAATTTAATTTAATGTCTCTCTAGCTCTCTATCTGTTCATATACATCTCTATTGTCTCTGGATTTTTGGTATTCTGAATTGATATCCTTCTTCTATGTCAGATTGTTATAAATATACAGTTAGAATGCATTTGTATTTTCACTTCTTTATACTCTGTTATTGCTTCGCTTGTTCTGTGTGGTTTAATTTCTCTTCATTCTCTTTATTTTTGTACTACTCGTTTATGTGATTTGTTCTTGACGTATATTTTTTATTATTATTACGTGTGTGGTCCTTTCGTGAAAATTAAATCAGTTATGTACTTTATAATCTTGTATTTTTCGTGTCTAGTCTTCTGTGTGTCTTTGTTTCATTATTATTTATTTTATAGCACTGCTCAAATCGCTCTATCTTTAAATATACATCTTATTAGTCTCATTATTAAGCTGTTTATCTGTTTACTCGTGCTTGCACCTATTTTATTCTGTACTTTTCGTGCTTATTAAATAGTGTTTCATTTTATTATTTTAACTCTATAGTTGTTACCTTATTTCTTAATATATAATATTAATATTTTATTTTATAATTAAATACTCTTCACATTTAGTGAATATTTTATTTATTCTTTCATCTCATTACTTATTGTAATATAAGATTATTATATTAATGTTTTGTTCATATTTACTTTTATAGTTCATCTTCCTTAGATCTCTTATATGCCCTAGGTTCCTCTCATGCATGTTGATTCCTTAATCATACCTTATTCTGTATAAGGTCATAAATGCCAATATCACTTCTTTCTCCGTGCATCCTTTTCTGTTATTAGTGCTGTTCCGCCTTGCCTCGGTCTTCTTAAGTTCTCCTCGTTTTCTTATTCTTCTTCATTTTATTAATTGTCCGTGTCGTGTGTGCTATTATTCGTCTATTGACTCTGCATTTTCCTTTTTTTCTGCGTTCTACCCTGCTCTCCTGTGATCTCCGCTCGTGCGCGCTCCTCCGCTATGCGTCTCTCACTCAATTATTTATTCCTCGTCTATCGAATGAAATAATATTTATCTTTATTTTTATTTTCTCGTGTGTATGTATGCGTGTTTGTTGTGTATTGTTTTCTTCTGCTTGATTGGATTTTGGTTAAAAATTTGATAATCTAAATATTGTATTCCTAATACTTTATTCTTACATTATAATATATTTTGTATATTAATTTGAATAAATCCACGATATTCTCAGTTGTTAACTAACTTTCAAATAATACAAATACTTTAATATTAAAAAAAAAAAAAAAATAAACTTTTAATATGAATATTTTTTTAATATATTTTAAATCTGTAGATTGATTAGTTGAACAGTTATGTGAATAATTTGTGTAATTTTTTCATTTTCAAATAATAAAGAGACTTTAGTGAGGGATTGGATTTGTAACAATTTAAAACTGTTGGATACATGTATTATTGATCAGATCTCTAGGAAAAGTAACTTAATTGAGACAATTTTTAGCTTTTGATTATTGTTTAATCACCTCTGTCGGTGTGAACTCAAGATGAAGGTACTAGCATGTAAGCTCAATCTATAGACAAACGCTCGGTTTTTATACTTACCCAGTGACTTGATTGTAATGAAGGGTGACTTCTATTTTAAGTGTTTATGTCAGGGCTGGTCTAAAGTTAAGTTCTGTGACGTTACTGATATATATACTTAAATGGTACTACCTAGTAAACAAATGATTTATAGGGATTTTTAGAATACACATAATTCGATAGAGTGTCACTTTATATGGAGAGGAATGTTCAATTATTTTAATAAACTTCAGACTAGTTCAGTAACAATTTATCTAAACAAAAAAAGAATCTATACAGCTATAATAGTAATATAAATCTTGCCTCAAGATAATGATTGATTATGTATCAGATTTTTAAAACTTTGTAATGATTCTTATTAGATAATATTTCGAAACTGCAGGATATTGTATAAGATAGTAGGTGTTTTTTAACCGACTAACTATATATCAATATTCTGTTTACTTGATAGTACAGATGCCATCTTCTTAGAGCGTTATATGTGTAAGTGAGTGTGCGTGGGTGTGTATGTGTGCATCTGTGTGGTGTGATCGCTGTGCTTCACTAGTAGTGTTTTGCACACCCGCGATCGCTACGTGCTTATTAAATTCTTGTTGTTTGTGAGTAATTTATCTTGTGTGTGGAAGATCGTAAGTTGGCGGTCAGCGGTTATACCGGCTTTCACCCATTGTGTATATAAATCTTCTGTGTGAGTTGTGCTTAAGTCAACATCTTGGCTGTGCAGTGTCAAGTTAGTCTGGCGTTCGTGTGAAGATTCGTTAAGTGTAAGTGCTCATAGCTGTCTACTGTGTAATCATCGCTCAAGCTTGTTTAATCAGTGAATGTGTTGTATCAAGTATCATAGGTGAATTGGATTTCGTTTGTGAGACCGGCGATTACGCTGCTAATGCATAGATGTCATAACCGTACGGTGCATCGATAGTCGGTTAATAATGTAAGTGTCCATAGTGCCAATGTGTGATATATGGCTTTGCTAGCGTGTCAATATATGATGCAGCTGTGGTAGTATATCGTTCACCCATGTGGTAAGCGACATTATGTTATGATATGTTGGCGCTCCTTGTTTTTGCTCGCACGATGTCCGGGTGTTTGCTTGTGTGTGAGTCGTTTGTGTGTCGTTAGCTGATGTGTGTGTCTTGTTGTGTGTTGTGTCTAGTGCTTTTTCTAGATTATAAATACCGAGTAGTTAGAACAATATGGTGCACTATGAAGTAATACACACTTATAAGTCATTTTGCTTTACGATCCACATTATACTCGAAACTTAGATAATAAAGAACTATAGCACCTTAATCCTGTTAATTCTTCGAAATAATATTAAACCCTCAACATATAGTAAATATGAAAAATTTAGATCATATAATAAATAAATAAAAAGTGTAAATATCAAAAACATAAAAAATAAAGTTAACACTGTGTTAACGCTCACTAGGACTTAGCGGTGGTAGCTTATATAGACTAGGTATCACGCCTACTTCAAAAGTTAGGCACCAGTCAGTATTTTCGTATGCACACGTAAAACAAGTTATGAGGCCAGTATAACTTATCCCACCGATATCCAGTTATACGGCGAAGTAAAGCAAGCAGGACTACGTTTTCTATAGGCCACGTGTTTCTAATTTACATCTCTCATAGCTTATATAGCAATAGAAGTCTACGCCTTCCTGGCTTTTGCTTGCAGAAGCTAGCTCTCATAACTAACATAGCATGACTCAACTGCTGCCGGTGCGTTTATTCGTCCGGCCGCTCCCCTTTGCCACTCTATGGGCTCCGCTGCTCTCCGCTCTCTTTGCCTTTACCTCCATTTACATTATCTTTTCAGACACGCCTTACGATTTCATTTAATTCCTGTCGCTGCTGGGTCCTGCTCCCTCCTTGCACCTGTGCGCAGCTGAACTTGCCCATCTGTACCCTCCTTCGCGACTGTCGAGCTCCATGTTCAGTTCATTTTTCCCTTTGTCTCTTTCCTTTGGCCTTCTTGCTCAATCCCCCTTCATTTCATTGCTCTCCTATTCTCACAGGTACGTAGTCATACCCTGTATTGTATGCGCGCGATTTATTGCCTCAATTGCTCCAAGTTTTACAAGCCATCCCCAATTATTCAAAACCTAATATTGCAGTTTAGAATTGTTAAATTATCACTCCTAAGAGATACGTAAACTTATTCTAAAAGCTGCGGTTTTGTAGAACTTTTCATTAACCAAAGCAGGATCGGGGAAAAATCAAATCAATATAGAATATCCTTAATAACCTTCCTTCTGTAAGCTGAATAACCTCAAAGCGTAGCACGAGAGTACTTTAAAACCTGATGCACAGACTAAACCGAAGCTCTACATTTTTGCAAATAAAAGTTATTATTAAATTATTAATTATTAATATAGCATGTTAAACCAAGATTAATCTTGGAAACATTACAAATTATGTTCCATTGGTAATGTCTTATTATTTTTGATTATCTTTTATTATTATTAATTTTATATTATTATTATTTTTTATTTTATTTTATTTTATTATTTTAATTATATCTATTTTTTTTTTTATTATTAATTTTATCATATTATTATTATAGGGTGTATAAGTATTCGTACTATTTTTAGGAGTTGGTTTTGTATGGAATGATGTTACCTAATTATTATTGTATAAGATTTTTTATTATATTTTATCTTGTTTTTTGTTACTGATCATTACTCAGCTCTTATTATATATTGTTGTTGCATGTTTAATGTTTAAATTATTTCTTATTTTATTCTTTTATTATTATTATTATTTTAGATTATAATTAATCTATTTTATTATTATTATTATTATTATTAATATTATTATTTCTACATAATTAATTATTTCATTTTTAACAATACATATTATTATTATTATTATTCTTAAATCTTTATATTATTTTATTCTATTAATTATTATTTTATTATTAATTTCTTTATTATTATTATTTTATTAATTGTTTTGTTATTATTATTTTAATATTATTTTTTATTATTTTTATTTATTATTATTTTATTATTAATATTATTTTTTATATTTTTTTATTATTTATTGTTAGATTTTTATGTTATTGTTTTATATTAATTCGGGTATAAAGGAACAACTCGTGTTGATTGTGCAAAGTGTTATCCTTATAAATTCATTATTATAGTTTTAAATTTTTGTAAAATATTGTAATATTGGATATTGCATAATAAATATTAATTTTGTAACAAAAATAAGCTTTGAAATTGAATTGAGATTATTATTATTATTTATATTATTATTATTATTTATTATTAATTATTATTATTATTATTATTATTTTTATTATTTTATATTATTATTATTATTATATATTATATTTATGTTTATTATATTATTATTTATTATTTTATTATTTTTATTATTATTATTCTTATTTTATTATCTTTTATTTATCTTATTATAATATAATAATACTACTAATAATATTGTATTTTATTATATTATTATTATTTTATTATTATTATTATTATTATTATAGTATTACTTATTATTATTATGTATTATTATTATTATTATTATTATTATTATTATATCTTTCATTAATCATATATTATCATTATCTTATATTAATTATCATTATCATTATATTATATTATTTATATTATTATTATTATATTATTATTGATTATTATTATTATTATTATTATTTATTATTATTATTTTATTTTATTTATTTTTTATTATTTTGTTTCTTATGATTTATCGATTTAAATACTATTACAATATGACAAAAATTATAAAATTGGAGAAATAAAAAAATAAAAAAATAAATAGAAGTAAAGATAAAAAAAAAGAAAATAAAAATTAATAAAATAAAATACAAAAATATGTTATCGATAATAATGTATTTGCTTAATTCTCGATCGGGCTGTAGATATGTAAGAAATTTATATATATATATATATTATATTATTTTATATTTATTATATTATATATATATATATATATTTATATATATATTATATTATAGTATATTAATATATATATATATATATATATATTATCCTATATAACATCTTACTAAGCAAGATTTTTCCGGCGTTTCCTATATTCATGTTTATTTTACATTAAATAGCGATTTAACAAAACACAAAATTTAGTTAAACTAACCTATTTTCTACTGTTCCCGCCGTAATCGCTAACTAAAAGTTTTACCATTATAAAGTACGTATACCTGACTGAATAGTAAAAAAATCTAATTAATCGCCAAGTACGCCAATTACAAGTTCTCTATTATACGTTAATTTTAAAAATAAACCAAAGCAATTGCATCTTTAACAGTTCAAAATAAATAAGTTATACATCAAATAAAGAAATTTTCTTTTAATTGAATAGAAATAATGTTATGCTGATCCTTAGTCACGAATTAGCTGTACTGAAAAAGTTTTACATACGAGTACATATCTAGTTAAAAACAAATTATAATGTCACGATCTATATACCTAGCAGTAAAGCAGTAAAGAATAGTCTAATATCTAACCTCTATATTATTATTGCAGTGTTGTTTTAAATCATATATGTTTTATTTTGTATTCTAAATAAATAAAATATTTTAAATTAATTTAGTAGTGTAAAGTTCTTGATAGTAGCAGTAAGCAAACCTTACCCCCTTTTATATATAATAGATATTATATATATATTATATATATTACTTTATCACTGTTTATTATTATTATTCTCTATATTATTAATTATTATATTTATATTATATATATATATTTTTAAATATATTTATATACTATATGTTTTTGTTATTTATATATATTTTTATATATATATATATATTATATTATTATATATACTATAGTATATTATTATATTATTATAATTTTATATATATTATATTATTATTATATATTATATATTACATTATCTATTTATATTTATTATTATATATATATATATATATTTATATATTATTATTATATTGTTTAATTTTTAATATTTATATATTTCTATATACGTATATATATACTATTTATATTATATTAATTGAGTATAATTCATACTAATATATATTATTATTATTATATATATATTTTATATTATTTATTATTTATATATATTATAATATTATATAAATATATTTATTATTATTGCTATATATCTATCTAATTATATATTCTATATCCTATATATATATATATAATTATATTATTATTATTATATTTCATCATTTTTTCAGATTGGTGGGTGAGGTTCGTTCTCGGAAGAAGTATGAAGATATAATTTTTAGTAAAGTGAAAGCTCGCTTGCAGATTTTTACTTTAGTGTCCTTCGCTACTCAAATATCATTCTAGATTGAGGGACTGCGACAGACTCACTTGTGGCTCTCGTAATGTAAGGTTATCTGGGCGGCTTAAATATTTTTCAAATCCTATTCAATCCTATTTATCCTTTCTTCTCGTTTGAACTCACATATTCCTCTTCAAGCATCTTTTATGCTTAATCATTTTATCTCTGGTCTTAAGGGTTGATTTCCTGCTCAAACTCACATATAATTGTTTAACAGCCGGTATAGTTCCTTGAACTACGAAAATGCTACATTCAGGGATAAACAATAAAGACAGATTTTTCACAAGCAATTTTTCATATATAGAAGATAATAAATTTAACTAAGAAATTAAGTATCATGCAAGTAGTAAAAAGCCGATCATTTTCTTCAAATTTTTGTACTTAGCAAATTTATTGGTCTATAATATAGTTTTCGCATCTCTATCCAACTATGTACATAGGGTATATATATATATTTTATTATACTTATATATATATATTTATTCTATATATTTAATATAATTATATATATATTATATATTCTATATATATATATATATATATTATATATTATATTTTATAATATAATATATATATATTATACTACTATTTATATATATATATATTATAATATATATTTTATATTATAATATATTATAATATACTCATTAATATATTACTTTATATATATCTATAATTATATATTATTAGTATATTATATATTATATATTATATTCTATTTTTATATCTATATATTATATTTTTATTCTATATATTATCATATTTATATATTATATATATATTATATATATATATTATATACTATTATTTATTATATTATATATATATATATATATATTATATACTATTATATATCTCTTTTGTAATTTATTATATTTATATATATTATATATATACTTATATAATTTAGTTATATTTTAATATATATATTATATATATTTATATATGTTTTATATAATATATATATTTATATCTAATATTATATTTTATATATAGTATTATATTATATTTTTTTATATATATATAATATTTTTTATATATATTATATATATTTTTATTTATTTATTATATATTTATATTATGATTATAAATTATTATGTATATATTATATATATATATATATATTAACTACTATATAATTAGTATTTTTATAATTATATATTGATGGATTTTTACCACTACGTTGATATATTTTATAAGCATTATATATATCTCGGCAAACCCCCCCACAAAAAAAAAAAAGAAAGCCTCACCCCCCCACCTCACGCCCGCCCCCCTCCCCCCCACTTCCACCCGCCATCGCCCCCCCCGCCCCCCCTCCCCCTGGGTGTTCGGTTCCCACTCTATTGCTTTACTGCTTTCATGCTTTCCGGTCTGTAATGTTAATGACATGATGTGAAGTTGCATAAAACATTGATGAGTTAAAGAAGTAAAATGAGTTAAAGCAGTAAACATGAGTTAAAGCAGTAAACAGAAAGTTAAAGCAGTAATGAGGTAAAGCAGTAAACATGAGTTAAGCAGTAAAGCAGTAAAACAAAAGCATCTAATCCCCCCCCCCCCCTTGTGTTCGGTCACCTCTAATTGATTAGCTGATTCTGCTTAAAGGTATGTAAGTTAATAAATATATGAGTTAGAGCAGTAAAACATATAAGTTAAACAGTAAAACATGAGTACAAGCAGCTAAAACAGTAAAACAAAGCATACCTATTCCCCTAGGTGTTAGTTAACACCTTATTGATATTCTGGGATTATTACTGCTTTAATAGGTATGTAATGTTAATAATATGTGAGTTAAAGCAGTAAACATATTGACGTTAAAGCAGTAAAACATGATTTAAAGCTAAAAACTGAGTTAAAGGCAGTAACCAACAGCTAAACAAAAGCTACCTAATCCCCCTAGGTGTTCACTTAACACCTCTAATTGGATTTACTGATTTATCTGCTTTAAGGCTGTAAAGTATATGTTTTAACTAAAAATGTTTAAGTCTAAAATAGGAAGGGCTAAAATTGACGCCATGGAAGTACGCGCAAAGGGTTGTCGTGTGTTTATCATTGTATATCGTGCTAAAGTGTAAGTGTAAGTTGTCTAATGGTGAGCTGTAATGTCATAGTGAATTGTGTGTATAGTTGTAAGTGTGTGTGTGTATGTGTAATGTGTATGTACCGCGTGTGTATAAGTGTAATGTAAGTTCTATGGGTAAATGTATAGTGAATAGTGAATGTGTGTATGTGTCATAGTGAATGTGTGTAATAAGTGTCATAGTGAATGTGTGCTCTGGTGTGTGTGGTGTGTGTGGTGTGTCTGTATATAAGTATAAGTGTGTATTGTATAATAGAAAAGTGTGATGTGTGTGTGTGTGGTGTGCGTGTGTGTGTGTGTTGTGTGTGTTGTGTGTGTGTGTGTGTGCACGATGGAAATAGTTAGGATAGATCCATTCAGGTCAGGTTTCATAACATGACCTCATGTTAACACAGATACCTACCAAAGGCTAGGCATCAGACCTGGATGAGCTCAAGGCGGGGTGGAGGCTAGGGCAGGAGTAGGATAGGTGTAGGCTATGTGTAGGGCAGTCGCTAGGTTAGGTTAGGTTAGTTATGGTTAAGGTTAGGTTAGGCTTAGGTTTAGGCGTTAGGTTAGGTTTATGTTAAGGTTAAGGTCAGGTTAGGTGAAGCTTTAGGCTAGTTGGCTGGGTATAGGGTATCCGGCAAGGTCAAGGCCGAAACTATCATGGTCAAACAAGGTAATATATATATATATATATAATATATTATATATTTACTATAATATATATATATATATTATATATATATATTATATATATATACATATACTGACTCTAATTCTTTCGTCCTCTCTCTCTCTCTCTCTCCTCTCATCTTCTCTCTCTCTCTCTCTTCTCTGCTCTCTCTCTCTCTCTCTCGGTCTCTCTCTCTCTCCGTTCTCTCATCTCTTCTCTCTCTCTCCTCTCTCTCGCTTTGGTAGATGCGCATGTCGGTTTATGCTTGACTGGAACAGTAAAAAGAAACGTGTTAGCTCGCTGGACAAAACCTAATACCAAAATACATTGATTCTCGATTCAATTACGTTACGACGCAAATAATTAAAATAATTAAATAATTCAAATAATTCAAATAAAAATGAACATTTTTAGAGTTAAATAAAATGAATAAATTTTTCGAATTAAAGAGAATAATATAGCACGGACGTCTGCCACGTGCTTTTTACGGTTCGAATATGCAACGTTTCACGTTGTGATTCTCAGGATGAGAGATGTTATAAAAACAAATAAAATAAAAATAATAAAATACGTAAATAAATAAAATTAATTCAATAAAATTAATTAAATAATAAACATAAAATTCAATTAAAAAGGATTCAAATAAAATTTACGATATCTCAAATAGGTTAAAGTGTAACTACTTCGAAATGTACCGCAAACGAAACTGTCTCACCTCACTCACTCTCTCTCTCTCTGTCTCTCTCTCCTCCTCTCTCTCTCTCTCTCTTATACTATACATATAATATATAAATATAATTATATATATATATATAATAATATATATATATATATATATATATAATATACTATATATATATATATATATATATATATATTATTATTAATTTTATAAATTAAGGGAATTCACGGACTCGGGTAAATTGACCTGATTTCAAAATATCTCATTACCAGATCTCACGTTTGGTCCTGGGGACTAAAGGGCATAAAGTTGACCGCGTGGTAAGGGCTCGTATCCTTTCGGTGGCTATATATTATTGATTTATAAACCGGGAAGAATCGAAAGCTGAAGACGAAAAGGCTTGAGGTGGTAAGGAAGTTTAAGTAGTAGATGTAAATGTCGGTGAAAAGTCGTGAGTCATGACCACGTGCGCAACAGGTGTGTGTGTGTGCTTTGTGTGTTGAGGATATATATATATATATATATATATATTATTATATATATTATATATACTATAATAATATATATATATAATATATATCATATATATATTATATATATATATAATATATAATCGCGACGGCGTTCGGCCAGTGGAAGGCGACTGCCGGAATTTGTTAAAAATCGCGATCGATGTAAAAGACGACGCATGACTGCGACGATTAAACGCAGACGAACGGACGATAATTGCGTTTCATCCCCACGATGAAAATAAACAAAACAAAACGATTAAAAAAAAAAAATGCGGAAGCACCAAGTCGCTAAGGTTGTTGCCTTTTAAAAAAAAAAAAAAAAAAAAAAAAAAAAAAAAAAAAAAAAAAAAAAAAAAAAAAAAAAAAAAAAAAAAAAAA
>JABUQX010099155.1:47500-54460 GCA_015478945.1 Trachelipus rathkii
CACTTATATCACATGGGTCACACACACTCACTATGATAACTTATACACACATTCACTATGACACTACATTTGTCATAGACACTTACATTTACACTACACAATCACACAGATTTACTTACACACCAGATTTACTTACACTCACCCAAAAAAAAAAAACAGATTTATTTAAAAACAGAATACATTACACTTGCACACAGATTTACAACAAACACACACACACACACAACCAACATCATTCACACACACACCACACACACACACACACATAACACACCCACGCACACTCACTACACAATAACGTATAATTTATTAAAAACATTTTATGTTTTCAATTTAAAACACGTACATTTATATTACTCATTCAAAATATAACTAAAATTATTTCAAAGTTTCTTAAAATTCTATAATAAATCATGCATATCTTTGAACAAAAGAATTTATTATTAACTGTTAATCACTTTTTGTTATAAATTTTATACTATCAGTTTTAAAAATAATTTTACTAATATTTTTATGAAATTTTTTTAAAACATAATATATATATCGTACCTTAAAGCATAAATCAGTAAATCAGTAAGGCAGCCCCTAGCACCCCTCTACACAAGCTATGCCACGTTTTTTCTATTGACTTACTGCTTTACATCATCTTTAGCATGTAATAAGTATAAATACAAATGTTCTTTCTCTGCTACTAACATGTTTTTATTAAATCATTTCTAAGTTTTATTTAAAAATAACAATTATTCACTTAACATTTATGTTATTCGCTCATGGTAAATGTTTCAAAAATATTTCAAAGTTTTTTTAAATAATTCGGTTTTCTTTATTATTTATTATTATCTATGTACATTGACAATCCATGCACGAGAAAACACAACAACCCGCACGCCTTACAGATACGAAACTAACCTCTCTCTGTAAAATGTGTTGAATAACTACTTTAGGCCTAAATTAGGATAATCCTTTTTGTAACCCGAGGCGATTTAGCCTAATTCCAGGTCAAAATATATTACAAACTGACCTTTTTCTGTAAACTGTGGTGCAATAACTACGTAGGCCTAAATTTAGGCCTAAATTTAGGATAAGCCTTTTGTAGACGGGCTATTTAATCCTAATACAGGTCAAAAGGTAATTCCCGTATAGACAGGAATCATTGTTATTATTTAATTTTTATAAAATATACTTTCCAAAAACATGCTGGAATCGGAAAGATCCTTTAAGCAGTAAAAAAGGAAATGTTTTCCTTACTTGTGATGCGTCGGGGAATCCTTTTCCTCTATATGACCTCGTATCTGATTGGTCGAGAATTATTTTATCGTCTTTTCGAAAATAACGTCTGTTCCTTTAAACTGTATTGAAGCAGGCTGTGTTTTTATTATCTTTTTAGACCCAAACTCATCTTAAAATCATAGTCATTTTAGCTGTTAGCGGTGCACAAGTTATCTTATTTGTATTAAAAGTGTTTTTATTTTACTAAGTGTATATAATATTTATAATAAATACTTACATTTGAGAATAATTATTATTTCACAAGAATAATAATAATCTAATTCACTACGTTCTAAAGCTCAACCTACCATGGCTCAGCATGACGCCCACCCGCAAAGGCAGCCAACCCCGAACCCGCAGTGCGTCCGCCCGCGTCCCCGCCGCCGCGTGCGCCCGCAGGCAATATTCCGCGCTTCCCGCCCGCCGCCGGGCGCCCCCGCAGGCGGCAATATTTGCGCACGAATGAAAATATATATATATATATATATACTATAATATAATATATAATATATATATATATATATATATATAATATAATAATATATAGTATATATAATAGTATATATATAGTATATATATTATTATAATATATTACTATATATATATAATATATTATATTAGTATATATATATATAAATATTATTATAATAATTATTATTATATATATACTATATATATATTATATATTAATAATATAATATATATATTTCATTCGTGCGGAAATATTGCGCCGGCGGGGACGCGGCGGGCGGGAACGCGAAAAATATTGCGCCTGCGGGCGCACGCGGCGGGCGGGGACGCGGCGGCACGCACTGCGGTGCGGTTGGCTGCCTTGCGGGTGCGGCTCATGCTGAGCCCTGGTGGTTAGCCTATGAACTAGTGAATTAATTATTATCCTATTCTAGTGAAATTAAATATTATTCTCAAATGTAAGTATTTAAAAAAAAAACTTTTTAACTTAGTAAAAATAAAACACTTTTCAAATACAAATCAGATAACTTGTGCACCGCTTAACAGCTAAAATGACTATGATCTTTAAAAATGAGTTTGGGTCTAAAAGATAATAACACACACCTGCTCAAATACAATTTAAAACGAACCACGCTATTTTCAAAGACGATAAAATAATTCTCGACCAATCACAAATACGAGGTATATACGAGAAGGATACCGACCACACAAGTAAAAGGAAAACATTTCTTTTACCTGCTTAAGGATCTTTCCGATCCACATGTTTTCAGTTCGAAATATTTTATAAAAATTAATAACAATGATGTCTTGTCTATACGGGGAATACCTTTTGACCTGGTTAAGGATTAAATTAGCCCGTCTACAAAAAGGCTAATCCTAATTTCGGCCTAAATTTAGGCCTAACGTAGTTTTGCACCACATTTTACAGAAAGGTCAGTTTGACATATATTTTGACCTGGAATTAGGCTAAATGCCTCGGGTTACAAAAAGGATTATCCTAAATATAGACCTAAAGTAGTTATTCTCACACATTTTTAGCAGAGAGAGGTCAGTTCGTATCTGTAAGGAGTGCGGGTTGTTGTGTTTTTCTCGTGATGGATTGTCCATGTACATAGATAATAATAGTAATAAAAGAAAACCCGAATTATTAAAAAAAACTTTGAAATTTTAGTTTAACACGAGTGAATAATATAAATGTAAGGGAATAAATTGTTATTTTTTAAAATTAAAACATTAGAATGATTTAATAAAATACATTTATGTTAGCAGAGAAGAAACTTAATTTTGTTATTTTATACTTATTACATGGTAAAGATGATGTAAAGATAGTAAGTAAAAAGAAAAAAAAAGGTGGCATAGCTTGATGTAGAGGGTGCTAGGGGCTGGCCTTACTGATTTACTGATTATTGCTTTAAGGTACGTAAAATATATGTTTTTAATAAAATCTGAATTTAGTAAAGTTATTTTAAAACCTTGATAGTATAATTTAAGAAACAAAAAGTATTAACAGTTAATAATAAATTCTTTGCTCAAAGATAATTGATTGATTTATTATAGAAGTTTTTAAGAAACTTTGAATAATTTTAGTTATATTTGAATGAGTAATCTAAATGTACGTGTTTTTAATTAAACATAAAATGTTTTAATAAATTATACGTTAATGTGTAAGTGAGTGTGCGTGGGTGGGTGTTGTGTGTGGGTGTGTGTGTGTGTGTTGTGTGTGTGTGAATCTGTGTGCAAAGTGTAAGTAAATTCTGTGTGAGTGTAAGTAAATTGTGTGAGTGTAAGGAAATCTGTGTGAGTGTAAGTAACTCTGTGTGAGTGTAAGGTGTATAATGTAGTTGTCTATGGACAAATGTAAGTGTCATAGTGATGTGTGTAAAAGTATCATAGTGAATGTGTGTGTGCGTGTGTGTATACGTGTAAATGTAAGTGTCTATGGTAAAATGTAAGTTCATAGTGATGTGTGTATAAGTGTCATAGGAATGTGTGTATATGTGTAAGTGTAATGTGTGTGTGTTTTGGTGCGTGTGTGTGTGGTGGTGTGTTGTGTTTGTGTGCGTGTGTGTGTGTGTGTGTGTGGTGTTCTAAATAATAATAACATAGGCATGAAGAAAATAACACTAAAGTATAATAAAAATAAAATAATAAAAATAAAAATAATAATAAAAATAATAAAATAATAATAAAATAAATAAAAAGTATTAAACACAAATAAAACATAATGTTATAAATATATGAGTAAGCAGTAAAGCAGAAAGTTAAAACAGAAAGCGAAAGTTAAAGCAGTAAAGCAGAAATTAAAGCAGTACAGCAGAAAGTTCAAGCAGTAAACATCAGTTAAAGCAGTAAACGCAGTAAAAACAAAAGCATACTAATCCCACCTTGGTGTTAGGTCACACTCTATTGATTACCTGATTTACTGCTTTACGGTATGTTACTTAATGAATATGTGAGTTAAAGCAGTAAAACTATGAGTTAAAGCAGTAAAACATAGTTAAAGCAGTAAAACATGTAGTTAAAGCGTAAAACAGTAAACAAAAGCATACTAATCCCTAAGGTGTTAGGTAACACCTCTATGATTTACTGATTTACTGTTTAGGGTATGTAATGTTAATAATATGTGAGTTAAAGCAGTAACATATGAGTTTAAAACAAACATGAGTTAAAGCAGTAAACAGTAAAACAAAGCGAATACTAATCCCCCTAGGTGTAAGGTAACACCTTATTGATTTACTGATTACTGCTTTAGGTATGTAAAGTAATAAATATGTGAGTTAAACAGTAAAACATATAAGTTAAAAAAGTAAAACAACCCTTAAGTCAGTAAAACAGTAAAAACAAAAGCATACTACCCCCTAAGTGTTAGTTAACACCTCTATTGATTACTGATTTTACTGCTTAAGGTCTGTAAAGTATATGTATTTAATAAAAATGTTTGAGTGCCTAATTAGGTGGGCAAAATTTGACCCATGGAAGACCAAGGCGTTGTCGTTGTGTTTAACATGTGTATAAGTGTAATGTAATGTAAGTTCCATGTGAGTGTTAGTGTCATAGTGAATGTGTGGTTAAGTGTCAAGTGGGTGTGTGTGTGTGGGTGTGTTTGTGACCGCTTGTGTAAAGTGTATGTAAGTGCATGCGGTAAATGTAAGTGTCTGTGAATGTGTGTATAAGTGTCATAGTGAATGTGTGATCAAAGGTCATAGTGAATGTGTGGTGTGTGTGTGTGTGTGTGTGTATATAAGTAAATCTGTGTATTTTTAGTTAAGTGTGTGTGTGTGTGCGGTGTGTGTGTGTGTGTGTGGTGTGTGTGTGGTGGTGTGTTGCAGGCGGATGGAATAAGTTAGGTAGATCCAAACAGGTCAGGTACCTAAATGACCTCATGTTAGCACAGATACCTCCCAAAGGCTAGCAGTTAACTGGATGAGCTCAAGGCGGGGTGAGCTCGATGCAGGAGTAGATAGGTGTAGGCTAAGGTGTAGTAGTACGCTAGGTTGGTTAGGTAAGGCTTAGGTTAGGTTGGTTAGGTGTAGTAGGTTAGGTTAGGTTATGTGGTGTCAGGTAGGTGCAACAGTTTTAGGCTAGGTGTAGGCTGGGTATAGGGTATTCGGCAAGGTCAATGTCGAAAATATGGTCAAACAAGGTTAATATATATATATATATAATTATATATTATATATATATATAATTAATATATATTAAATATTATATATAATATATATATATATATATTATATAATATTAATAATATATATACTACCTCTCTCTCTCTCTCTTCTCTCTCTCTCTCATATACTATATATATATATAATAATATATATATAATATTATATATTATATTATATATTATATATATATATAATTTATATATATATATTGTAATAAATTATTATTATTATTATATTATCTATATTATTATTATTATATTAAATTATTATTAAATAATTATATAATTATATTGGAAGCCCGCGGACTTGCTTTTATAAACCTGGAAATTAAATTTAAATCTACTAAGTCGTACGCTCGGAGGAGTGGTTAAAAGGTCCGCGGTTTGCCTCTTTAGTGAGAGGTCGAGTTCTATTTTGATTTATGACCGATGGGGAACTCGAATATATAAAGACGGTGAGGCTTGGGGAGGTGGTAAGGAAGTTTAAGCACAGATGGGAGGGATGGTGAAAATTCGTGAGTAGCGACCACGTGGGTGCGCGGTGTGTATCGTGTGCTGGTGTGTGTGTGTGTAGGATAATATATATATATATATATATATATTATATATATATATATATATACTATATATATATATATATATATTATATATATATATAATATATATATATCAATAATATATATATATTATATAATATATTATATATATATATATATATATTATATAAATATATAATGCGACGGGCGATTCGGGCCAGTGGAGGCACTGCGAATTTGTTACAAACGCGACGATGGCGTGGACGATGGAATTTGCGAATTCAACCGACGAACGCCGACGATGAATTGCGATTCATTTCCGACGATGAAAAATAAATTAAACAAACGCAATATAAAACAGAAATAGCGGCACGCATGAAAAAACAAAAGGTTGTTAAAAGGTCCATGAAAGAACATGACAAAATAAACTACACAAACTTAAAAATAACTAACTAACGGTACTGAAAAAAAAAAAAAAAAAAAAAAAAAAAAAAAAAAAGAGGTTTCTCAAAAATTAGGGTCTCAAAGACCGTAACTACAAAGGTCAATATTCAAAAAAACAGGGGGTTTCAAAATTAGGGGGGCAAAATAGGGGGTGACACGTAGACGGATGCTCCACATCCGGCTGGCACACACCTTCTTAGAAGGGGTGCCAAAAATTACGGTGAAAAAAGGTCAAAGGTCAGTAAAAATACCGTTGGTCCAAAATGACCAGCGGTAGTCAAGGTCAAAAGGGGGCGGAGCTCACGGTGCCAGCGCATGACCAACGAGCGGAATGGCTCTCTCTACGTACTGCGAAGCACGAATGCATCAGCATGAGAAAGAGAGAGAGAGCAGGAGGAGAGAGAGAGAGAGAAGGAGAGAGAGAGAGAGAGAGAGAGAGAGAGAGGAGACGAGATTAATTTTGTTTTATTTAAAAATCAAGCACAAAGTGTTCATTTATATCAAATATAAACTGTTTTTCGCATCTTTCATATTCTATTCATGGTGATAGTTAACTCCACATTATATATATAT
>JABUQX010099156.1:2500-12500 GCA_015478945.1 Trachelipus rathkii
CTTATTCCAGACCATAGTCTCACTACTATACACTAACACAGGTAACATACCCTCATGTAAGACCCTAGCGCACTCAAGAGTCAAGACTTAGTCCTTTTGAATCCACCAAGGATTTAATTGCACCAGCCACCTTCCTGCCATTCACAACTCGCCTACTACACTACTTTCTCTTTTATCTTTATATATATATATATATATATATATATATATATATATATATATATATATATATATATATATATATATATATATATATATATATATATATATATATATATATAAGACAACTGCTACAAATTCATCGCAGTGTGATAGGTATTGAAAAAAATAACCTCATAAAGTAATTTCACACTGCTGGGGTTGAATCTGGGCTAAGCGGACATCTGCTGGGGCCCAGGTTAATCAATGTATTAAAACGTAGAACATTAAATCTCAATATATATATATATATATATATATATATATATATATATATACTTCTTTATATATATATATATATATATATATATATAATATATATACTATATATATTTATATATATATATATATATATATATATATATATATATATATATATATATATATATATATATATATATATATATATATATATATAATATATATATATATATATATATATATATATATATTTTATATATTTATATATATATATATATTTATATATATTTATATATATATATATATTTATATATTTATATATATATATATATATATTTATATATTATTTATATATATATATATATATATATATATATATATATATATATATATATATATATATATATATATATATATATATATATATATATATATATTTATATATTTATATATATATATATATATTTATATATTTATTTATATATATATATATGTTTATCTATTATATATTTATATATATATATATATATATATATTTATATATATATTTATATATATATATATATATATATATATATATATATATATATATATATATATATATATATATATATATATATATATATATATATATATATATATATATATATATATATATATATATATATTTAGATATATAAAAGATATAGACAAATATATATATATATATATGTTATATATATATATATATATATATATATATATATATATATATATATATATATATATATATATATATATATATATATATATCCTTTGGTGAGTAAATACCTTCCGCCTGCACACAGTCCACCGGAGTTGGGGGCAAAACAAAGAAAGACCAAATCAAAGGCCGAGATATCCGATACAAGCGTCTGAAAGTGCGCACTCAAATCAAATGAAGAAAATACAAAAAAAGAAGAGGATTCCAGACTTACTAGGTGGATTATATGTAAGAATGAGCATAACCGTGATGTTTGGGGTCAGAGAGATGGACGGAGAAAGAATGAGACTGTGGAAAGGCGTGTTGCACAAGTCTTCCTCAAATGAGGAAATAGGCAACTGTAGTGTTGAGAAAGGAATGTTTTCTGTAATAGTGATGAGTGAATAAGATGAGTGAAACAGGAATAGTTCGACTGGCAGAAAAGATTGGAGAGAGTCAGTGATTGAGGATGGAAGATAGAAAGTGAGGATGGAAGATGGAGAGTGAGGATGGAAGATGGAAGATCGGAATAAGATGAATTATTTATTATAAGTGTTAAGTGTTGTTACCGGAATATTTCACTTATTTAATATGATAAATGATTTCACTGTCTTATAACAAATCTGTTCTAAGCAATAAACTTCTCTAATTTTATAAGTTCGTTAAGTAAGGTATTGTTGATGATTTATTTGTGTTATTTAGAGCGACAAATGTGTTCGATATCATAGAACGAACCTCTGTTTTAAACAGTAAGCGTCGAACGCATTATAAATTCAGAACTCGAATTACTTTTAAAGCGTATATTTAACATTTCTAAATTCTGATCTAGTAATAATGTAAAAGTCAAAATTGACTTCAAGTTCAAAGACCAATTTCCTTAAGATGCATATCTAACTTTTTATTGAATGAATCAATATTGTCAACATTCACTGTTTAATAACAAATTCTATTCTTCTCAATTACATTGTACGAGAAGAAACTTTTTTTATATTAGTTTGAAATTGTTTATGGGAAACTTATGTCCATTGTTACGTGTTACTTCATTAAAATCGTATCTAAAGAAAGTAAATATCTAAATCAACGTCGTTAAACCTATTTTAACATTTTGAAGACTTCTATTAATTTCCCTTTTAATTTTCTTGTCTCTAAAGAATGTATATTTAGTCCACGTAGTCGTTGCTCGAATCAATTAGGTCTCAATTCTGGTATTAATTTGGTTGCCCTTCCTTCAATAATTTCAATATTTTCTGTCATTTTTGAGGTATGGACCTTTAAACTAACGACTCATCAAATTGAGAGGAAGTACTATATTTTTAAGTTTATATTCAAAATTTCTGGCAATAAAACCTAAGGATTCAGCACAATGCTTTGCAAATTTTAAATCCTTATTAATTAATATTAACTCTTAGATTTTTTTCTTACAACTTTGATAAGTCAGTCATGGCAAGTATTCAGACCTTTCTTCTTTATTGGGAATAAACAAATTAGGTTTAAAGTCGTCTTACTCAGACGTAAAAATGAGTACACTCCCTCCTTGAATAGGGTTCTGCCCGTGAGCGGTAGTTTTAACTGTAAAAAAATTCTATTAAGTAATCATTTACGCTGTTCCTACTCCCAAATGCATAACTGTACATTTATCAGTATTGATTTTCTTTTGTCGCGTTTTGATTAATTAATGTTACTCAAATCAATTTGGAATACATAATAATCTTTCTCACGATTTATATATTTTCCAAGTTTCGTATTGTTCGCAAATTATCATTTATGATTCTATGTCATTTATATACATAATAAGCAGTTTCGGATCCAGGACAGATCTTTGGGGCAAACCACTAAAATCTCTCATTCTGAGAACTTGTTTTCGTCAATTCATCAACCAATTTTTTAATTCGTTTAAAAGTTTTTCCCGAACACCAAGTGGTCTGATCTTTTTCAATAATCTTTGATGAAGGACGGTATCAAATGCTTAATGCAAGTCTAAGTAAATGACATCAAAAGACTTGTAACTATCTACATCGTTAATAACCGTAGTAAAATTTGTAGTATATTTGTTAAGCATGATTGATTCCTCCTAAAACCATGTTAAGAATTCTCAAGTAACTCATGATCTTCAAGGCGTGCAACTAATCTGTTCGTTAGTATTGCTTCAGAATTTATTATTTTTTTTTTTTTTTGCCCAATTACAGAAGTTAAACTACTTGGTCTATATATATAAGATCTTATGGAGCTTATGATCTCCACTTCTGAAAATAGGAGTTATATTGACAAATTTAAAATCTGCGGTACTAATCTCTCATAAATTCTTGTAGAAGAGCTTTATCAAAGCTTTACTAGTAAATGTTTCAGATTTCAAATGTTTCGCTCTAAATAACACAAATAAATCACCAACAACACTTAACGAACTTATAAAATTAGAGATGTTTATTAAAATGCATCGGATAGACGCCATATGGTCTTGGTGATTTTTTATAATTATTTATCTATATGGAAAGCAACTTCTAAAATTTCAAATGTATCTATAATATTGTCTGTATAAAATCCCTTATATCTTTCATAATAGACACACTCTATAGAAGAAGGAAGAGAAGAGGAGGAAAAAGAAGAACCCATTTTCTTTTTTAATTAATTTCTTGAAACCCTTCAAAAATTTAATGATATATAATAACGTATTTTTTTGTATAAGAAGAAAGAGAAAAAAATCAACCAATGACTCTTGGAGAGAAATCATTTAAAAATTTTTAATTAAAATAATTGCTGTTAATGAGATTAATTTGCTGTTAAAAACATTTAGTGAGACAAAATTTTTTAATAAATAAAAAGCCGAAACGGGAAAACTAATTGGACAATTAATTCAAAAAATGAAGCATAAAGCAACATTATAATTGAACATAATTGATTTAAACTCTCTCATTAAATCATGCTACTCCAACTAACAATACAACTACTACTACTACTACTACTACTACTACTACTACTACTACTACTACTACTACTACTACTACTACTACTACTACTACTAATGCATTTGCACTATCTGTAAGACTATGACTAGGGGACTTTTAATCTTAAATTACTATACATATATATATATATATATATATATAATATATATATACATATATTATTATTATGTCTATATATATACAGGTATATATATATATATATACAGTTATATACATATATTTATATATATATAGTGTTATGGGATATAAATATATATATATATATATATATATATATATATATATATATATATATATATATATACCCAAGCGGTGACTCCAGCAATCTCTCTCTCTCTCTCTCTCCCTCTCTCTCTCTCTCTCTCTCTATATATATATATATATATATATATATATATATATATATATAGTTATATATATATATATATATATATATATATATATATATATATATATATATATATATATATATATATATTTATATTACGTTTAAATTAAATAAAGTACATAGTCTCTCCCTATTTATACTTAAAGAGAATGTGGGCAACATCAAATAGAAACCTACTAGATGCCACAATATACAAATTTATTGGGAAAATTCTCAACGTACGCAATCGTCGCTATTCGATTTGGGCACGAATAGCCGCATTTTTATGGGCTGAAAAAAGAGCATTATGAAATAGCAATCATGCTAGCATTTTGTTTTGAAGTTGAACATTACTTATATTTTATGTAATATTTTCATTCATTTTGAGCAATTTCAGCAAAAAAAAAATAAGGAATTTTATCTGTAGCATTATGATATTTGTAAGGATTGATCATTTCTCTAATGTTAACTCGTGTTAAGCACGAGTAGCACGAGTGTAAGAGCATGAGCTGAGCAATATATATATATATATATATATATATATATATATATATATATAAAGAAATAGAAGTATATATATATATATATATATATATATATATATATACATATATATATATATATATTATATATATATAATATATATATATATAGTTATATATATATATATAAATATAAATATATATATATATATATATATATATATATATATATATATATATATATATATATATATATATATATATATATATATATATATATATGGATAAACTGAAGAGTCTATCAGAGCTATTGTTATTTATCTTACTAATATCGAGGAAACCCATTTGGGAATAAGATAGATTTTTAACATGGTTTATACTCATTTTGGGAAATATTAACACTACCTAAAAAACTTAACCTAGCTTTACCATATATTCATATCCATATCACTTTAACATTAATATTTGCAATATTTTACAGAAACTTAACAAAAATTAATCAGCATGAATAAACTACTTTCATTAACAATGTTCTCTGTTTATCATAGGTAAAGTGACTAACATTACCTAAAAAAAACTCAAATTAACCTCACCTTCTCAACATATCAATGTAATAATATAACCTAAACTAAAAACATAACATACTAGTATCGCCTAAACTAAAAACATAAATATACTATTACTGCTTACGAATAAACTGTAACCACTAGCAAAGTTACCTGTATGTCTACTGCAAATAAGCTATCACTATCAAGCAAAACTCAACCTAATCTAATCCTACAGTTAGGGTTGGAAAAAAACCATTGTTTAAAAAAAAAAAAACATTGTTTTTTAAAAAAAAAACAAATAAACCAATGTTTTTTTTGGTTTTTATGGTTTTTTATGCTATTTTGATGGTTTTAATGTAGATTTTAATGGTTTTAATAGATTTTAAAGGCAAAAATCACTACTGGAAACTGTTATACACATGTGCTAACACATATTTTAAAATTCCTTAATAAATTTCTTTAGATTCTTAAATTTCAAATTTTCTTGATAACTGTAAACTGGTATAAAATTATTATTGTTTTTTGAGTTTTACATAAACTCATAAAGTAAAAAATAAGAGGGTATATTATAATATATAAACTCTATCTGAAAAAAAAGGTTTTACTTTATTATTTTACCCCAAAAAAATTATTATATTTGCAATACACCCAAAAATATAATTAATGGTCAATTGCGATATGACGACAATGTCACTTTATATTTGAACTCTCTTTAAAGGATGACAGATGATAATGACGCACAAAGAAAATCCGCTGCGTTACGATGCCACATTTCTCACAAATCCTCACACTCCACATATGAGTTTTATTATAAACTTTTGAGATGTGGCATCAATGGGTAGAAAATGAATTCCCAAGAGCTCAAAACAAGAATCATGTTTTAAACATTTTAAATTTACTATATATATATATATATATATATATATATATATATATATATATATATATATATATATATATATATATATATATATATATATATATATATATATATATATATATATACTGGTATATATATACTGGTATATAAGAGTATACTGAGAGTTAGCAGTTATATATATATATATATATATATATATATATATATATATAGTATATATATATATATATATATATATATATATATATATATATATATATACAGTTAGCATATATATATATATATATTATATATTAATATATATATATATATATATATATATATTATATATATATATATATGTATATATATATATATATATATATATGGTTAGTTATATATATATATATATATATATATATATATATGTTATTATATATATATATATATATTTTTATATATTATCAGTATATATATATATATATATATATATATATATATATATATATATATATATATATATATATATATATATATATATATATATATATATATTATAATCATTCTCACAATAATATAAAATTCGCAGAAAATTTTTTATTGCCTTTCAGCTACTCTTCGATTGAAATATTGAGAAAACCATATCAACATGCCAAAGAAAATCATTAATAAATATATATTTTTTTAGATATTTTATGCATGGTTTTTTTATGGTTTAAACCATTGTTTTTTTTATGTGGTTTAAACCATGGTTTAAACCAAATGGTTTAAACCATCCCACAATACCTACAGTCATATCTATGTCACTCCATTGTTAATTTATAAACATTGTAATATTTATCGAAAATTTAACAAATTTATCACAACCTAACCTAATTATCACACTGCTCAACGAATAAATGTAAACATATCAAAAAATTTCCCAGTTTCACTAAAGCTAACATATCAAAACAAACTAATAACATAACGAATCATAACATACCCGATATACCTCACGTCTGAATAAAAATTGTTTCCATTAAGAAGGTTCTCTGTTTATTAATGGGTAAGTAACTAGCATTCACCATAAAACTTAGCATATCACCCATTTTTTCTATCATAACTACAACATATCATTGCTAATTTAACATACTATAAGTAATTCAAATCATTTTTAAGAATCATTATAGATCTAGTATTGCATAAAAATAAGTTCTTTTGCATGATCACAACGTAATTTTATTCCTTTAATGTTTATATCATAAAAATAGCATATTTAACATACCTTGCAGGCGAATAAATGCCTATCTATCTATTAACAAAATTCAATGCCTAACATCTGTAAATAGCTAACATCACCTTACAAAACTTAACCTAATCCTACTTTTCTAACATAACTCTTAGCATTAACAGTGTTATTTTGCATCAGCATAGTAACTTATAACAAAAACTTAGCATATATATATATATATATATATATAAATATATATATATATATATATATATATATATATATATATATATATATATATATATATATATATATATATATATATATATATATATATATGAACTTTGGATTTTTATTCTAATCTAAACTAACATATCACACAGACAGACAAATAAATGCTAACATAGAAAAGTTTTAACATCTGTAAAACATAAAAAGTTTTTAATAATTATATGTTATGCTCATACAAAAGGAACTTATTTTGTTATGTTTATCCTTAATACATGGCAAAAATATGACGTAAAGCAGTAAGTCAATAGAGCAAGCCCTGGTATGGCAGGGGTATAGGGTGCTATGCGTTTGCGCTACAGCTTTACTGCTTTAGGGTCAGTAAAGTACTTTTTTTAATAAAATTTCTTAAAATTTTAGTAAAAACAAAATGTTTATAAACAAAATAAACAAAATTTTATAAAATAAAAAGTTTTAAAATAATTTTTAAAAAAATAAATCAAATTTTTATAAATAAAAAATTTTAAAATAATTTTTAAAACAATAAAAAAATTTTTTATAAATAAAAAGTTTTAAAGTAAAAAAAAAACTTTAGACAAATATAAACTTACGGAATAAATAAAAATTAAAAACATGAAGAGTAAATGTAAATTAAACTTGTGAAGTAAAAGGAAATATAAAAGAAAACGTAATGTTAATATTAAATATATGAAAAAATATAAATCTTAGCCTTCAACATGAAAATTTAACTTTAACTCTAACTTTAACTCTAACTTTAACTTTAACTTTAATAATGAAGCAGGTCTTCTATAAATAAAATGCATCAGTTTGAAATAAAATGTAAGACTATGTATACGAACTCTATATACATACATACACACATGCAGTGGCGTATCCAGAAATTTTTTTCGGGGGGGGGGGGCCAGACAAATATCGTTTCTTATATATATATATATATATATATATATATATATATATATATATATATATAATAATATAGTATATATATATATATATATATATATATATATATATATATATATATATATATATATATATATATATATATACACCGGTATATATATATATATATACAAATATAAAATTTCTAAGAAAAAATGGGAATAATTTATATAAATTACTAAAATCATCATATCTAAATTGTTAAATTTAATTGCAGGGCATGAGAGTGAGCAAAGTCCTAGATAACATCTTCAGTTTTTATGTCAATATTTCGATGTATGTAGAGGAGGGCAAGCCCAGTAAGTCTTTCATCTCTACTAGTATTTCTCAAGTAGGTTTTCGTGAGAAGTCTTAATGTTGAAAGCTTCTTCTTTCCACTGAAGCAGTAGACACGGGTTAACAGTATTTGCAACAATATGTAAATATTTGGAAATTGTGACTGCTGAGAACAAGAAACTAGTCCGTCTATTGCTGTTTTTGGACGATCTGTGCTGTGATGCCATTTCAACTTCCATAAATCCCATTCTGCTTTTACTAAATCTTCAATTGGGCTTTCGAGATCTTCCTTATAAAATGCTACACAATCTTTTATCTTCTCATATGACACATTACACCTGTTCGGTATGACAAATTGCAGGGAAGATATAATTTCTTTATGATTTAAAAACCTCTCTCCTAATGCTGATATTAAATCATCCAAAAATGGTTAAAAAAAATGGATGTGCGATAATAAGTATGTGGGTCGGAAGTAGGTGCTGGGTCTGTATTTTTGGAATTTGTTAATTTTTGGTACAGCATTTTCAATACTCAGCTCAGATTCAGATACGCTTACACATTCTTCAAAAATCTGTTGAAATTCTAATGTTGCATTTTCTCTGATGGCTTCAAGTTTAGTTTTAACTAAAGGACTTACGATTCAGATGCCGTTACACATTCTTCAAAATCTGCTGAAATTCTCTAGTGTTGCATTTTCTCTGATGGTTTCCAAGTTTGGGTTTACCTAAATTACTTATGAGATTTGTTCCTGACAGCGACGAATTATATAAAAATTAATTTAACCTCTGCACTTTATATTATTAACTGATATGATACTTAAAAATTTTAAGTGTCAAAAAAATTTCGGGGGGGCGCCTGGCCCCCCTGGATACGCCACTATATATATATATATATATATATATATATAGTAGTATATATATATATATATATATATATATATATATATATATATATATATATATATATATATATATATATATATAT